>VKOC01048976.1:0-10863 GCA_009364415.1 Spea multiplicata
AGTAGAATAAGAAATCAGCTCGAATCTATATGATTTAATCACATACACTAATAAAAAAGCCATGTTTCTTCCATGAAACAAAACATAAAATAGCATGATAAAATTGAATATTGTACTACACTGTAAATATATATATATTTTGCATATTTTTCATTTATTTAGCCATTGTCATTATAAACAAAGAAACAAAGAATTTTTGGGGAAATAAGATTCATTCACTCCATCTAGTCTGCCCATTAGTGGTTGCATTGGTTTCACATGGCTGATCAAATACCTTGTGTAGTTACACTTGTTTTCTATTTGTTCTAGCAATCTTCAAAACTGCATGGCTTGGTAAAGACTCATAATAATATGAAAGTCACTGTATGTCGAAGAGGCAATGGTAAGTTTATCATACTGTTATAGATAGACTTTTGCACTGACCTGAAATTTCATAAATAAATGGGTCATTTTTATTTTCTTATTTCACTTTTAGAAAAAAATGATCTGGGGTTAGCTGGTACATCTGCTCTACAAGATCAATGTAACAATTGACATTTTCATGAATCTCTTTAAACGTTTGAATGGGGCTAAAACCTTATTTATGAGGTTACACAACATAATACAAATAAGCCATGTGTGTGAACTCCTGGTTGGATAAACTACTGTATTTGCTCGATTATAAGACAACCCTGATTATAAGACTGCACATCTGCCCACGGCTTGCTACTCTGCCCCAGATATGTCCTATACCCTCCTATATGCCACTCTGCCTCCCTGACATGCCACTCTTCCTCCCCTTATATGCCTTATCCACTATTTACCACTCTGCCTCCCTTGTCCCCCATGCTACAGGCTCCTTGGTGTCTAGTGGGGGCACCTGGTGGAAACCTCTGCTGCTACCCAGGTCTTCCACCAGAAGGTCACGCCGGTGTTCCATCATAGAAGCCCCGGTGGAAGTGTCAGGTAGCAGTGGAGGTTGTCTGTGCGCATCCCACAGACGTTCTCCGGCTGCCAGAGAGGAGGATCCAGTTTTCCTGCAGCACTATGGGGGATCGTCCTCTCGGGCAGCCAGTGAATGTCTGCACGATGCTCCGCTGCTGCTGGTCGGTACTTCCGCCTGGGCTTCTATGGTGGAGCACCGGAAGGTCGTGTCATGCTGGCGCTCCGTCACAGAAGCCCCGGCGGAAGTGCCAGCGGCAGCAGTGCTGTGGGCCATCTGGATCTTAGTCTTTTAGGCTGACCGCTATTTGAGTTCTGATTTAAAGATGACCTTGAATATAAGACAAGTGGCTATTTTCAGAGCATTTGCATTCAAGCAAATATGATATATCATTAACATGATCCTAGAAAGATCAACCTAGGGACCCTATTGCCTTCTTCTCCTGTGTGCAGTCAATATACTTATAACAAAATTACTGCCTATCAATGAACTAACCCCACTATCCTAATAAATAATTCTCTAAATTCGGGTCTACCTCTCAGCTGTGACTGCTCACATTGCTACATTAATACAGAACAACAGGATCCCTATTCAGAATAGTGTTTTAAAGTTATTTTGTACTGAAAATAAGGCACCAAGGAGCCAACCATGAAACTCATACTCATACATGGTGACACTGTGTTTTTTTTTCAGTCACTACAAGTGATCATAAATCTGTAATGTAAGGGGGCTTCCAATTGGCTCTCCTGTAAGCACTCCTGGTAATGGCAACTCTTGCTTTAGTGAATAAACCCTATTGCTGTGGTTATCAATTTTTTAATTAATCTCTCCACTAACTCCTGAAGGCAGACGCTACTTCCCATTATGTGCTGGTAGTGAATACCACAGCACTCCCTGGTGGCAATCACACTTATTACAGTTCAATAAACTAAAAATATATATATAATTTTTACCAATTAAAAAATGCAATACATACTTACAAGGCAATCTCGCAAATGTATGTTTTTGAATGCTATTCTGAAAGGACCAAACCTAATGTTTTATTGCTATTACAGATTTCAGTGAGGTGGAATCTCCTGACTTGGTGCCAGGAGACATTATTATTTTATCAGGCAAAAATTTTTTCTTGTCCTGCGATGCCATTTTAATCAATGGAACATGTATTATTAATGAAGGCATGCTAACAGGTATGTGAGGTGTCCTATGGAGTATGCTGGTTCATGACATCTTAATCATATGTATAAATGAATACATAGAATGTAATGTATAAGTAGCAAGTGATCAGGGTCTGATCTAGTAAGGCCAGTCGGCGGGTGCTTCCTCTGAAAGAAGATTTTTAAGTTAAAAAAAAACTTTGTAACCAAACTCGCACTTTAACTCACTTTAGTGAATTCGCCCTAAGGTCACACTTCTTATTTGTTTGGCTGGTCAGTAACAGTGAAAGATCATAAATGTTATTAAGACTTTAGAAATAAACATATATGTTGCTTCATTAGGTGAATGCATTCCTGTGACCAAAACTCAGCTTCCACATGGCGATAACACAATGCCATGGAAACAATACAGTGGAGAAGACTATAGGAGACATATCCTGTTTTGTGGGACAGAGGTTATACGGACCGAATCAAATGCTCAGGGCCCAGCCAGAGCTGTTGTGTTAAGAACTGGTGCGTGTACCGTAAACAATTTTTAAAAATCTATATCTATCTGTCTATCTATCTAGGTGTTAGAAAGATGTCTCTGTCCTCAGCTAATTGAGACCCTTGTTTTTATCTCCTATTTTTTATTCTCCTATCTGCTTTTAAAAATATCAGTTGATATACGATTTACTGTATATAACATGAACAAAATGGAATACCGAATTTAAAATAGTGATTTTGAAAAATCTAAGTACATAAAGTTAAAGCTATAGTCTATAGAGAAAGAGAAATATTCAAATACATATAGTAGGTTGGACAAAATAAAAAAAATTAAGCGTATTTCAAAAGAGAAGATTTGCAAGTCTAATATTAGAGAGTTGGAGGTTTAGACATAGTATAAGAAAGGATATCTCCACTAAAATTATTGGAGATAACGAACAAAAGCAGAAATGGAAGATGTAAATCATGTATATGATAGTTATACGGCTCTCAGGCACATACAACATGGCCACGAATGAAATATGTGAAGGTCTCCTGCAGGTAGGAAAACTACTAGAAGGGCCGAGTATTTAAAAGCTAAATGCGCTGTGCTAATCATCTAGTATAACTAGCTGGGTGCTGTATTGCAGTGGGCCCATCTGACTCGTCTTTAAACAGAAAATATACTTGCGGAGAGCACATTCTTGGTGTGACATTTTCACTACGTAATACATGCATTGTGTTTCTAATGTTAATAGGTTTCAATACAACTAAAGGCGACATGGTGAGGTCCATACTGTACCCCAAACCTCTGAACTTTAAATTACACAGAGATGTCAAATGGTTTTTTATATTTTTGGGAGTTCTTGCAGTTATTGGCATTCTTTATTCTGTCATAATATTTGCACAAAGACAGGTAAGGTCATGTTAACACTTGCTATGTACTATGCATAACGTAGTGGTCCTAGTGGTGGTGGTGTTTAGACTAATGCAATGTTCTAATGTTCACGCACAACTATAAGAACAGTAGCAGTACTCTAGTGTACCTTTTTCTGTTTGTAACTGTCTTAATTATATTTTAATTTTATTGTATACTATTTTATTATTTATGCTTTAGAATCTCTCTAATATTTATCTTTAGTTTCATGTCCGGAGTGTTTCCGGAGCCAAATATACAGTACAGTTATATACATGCACATATAATTGATAACAAGGTTCAGCTATATGTGCAAATGAAAAACTCTGTATTTTAGCATTACATGAATTCTATTTTCTACCCAGTTCTGTATATATATATATATATATATATAAGTCAGCTGCTGGCCTTAAAGTGTTGCGGCCACCTCAGCATCACCAGTCCGGATACATATTGTACACTGTTGAAGATCTTTGCTGTATTAACTTCGGAAATAGGATTATAGTTCAAGATTTTGAGATGATGTAGGTCTTTTCTTAAGCTGACAGGGCATTTAAATAGTTTTACATTTATATGTAAAACATGTAAGACCAGATCAATAAAGTTAAATCTGTTGACTCATCATTAGCAAGTTGTTCATGTGCTCAAATTCTACTCAGCTGCTTCATCGAAATATATACATTTTGATGTATAAGGTACACGTTTCAGTAGTTTACCATTTTTTTATTTACAGGTGCCGGTTGGGAGAATCATAGTCGAAGCACTTGTTCTTTTGACATCTGCAATTTGCCCCATCATACCGGCTGCCTTGACAGTCGGAATCCTATATGGCCAAAGCAGACTGAAGAAATGTGGTATATTTTGTATCAGCCCAGACAGAATAAACATGTGTGGTCAGCTAAATATCTTCTGTTTTGATAAAGTAAGTGGATTTAGTGCATTTTCACTTCATAATCTCCATTTTAATTGAAAGGCAGTTATAATAGCAGTTTTATTGCTTGATACCTACATCTTAACTGCCCTTTCCAGACAGGATCCAAACTATTGCTCCCTATTCTTACATATTCTCCCAGTGTGACATGCTTACACTTTGGATGCCACCCTCAGCATATTCCTTAATCATCAGTCTACTTGGATTCCTTCTATGAGTTCATCGTTGACTGTATTTGGGGTGTATGAGAACACCTGTTTGTGTATCAGACCTCAGTATTCCCTACATCTGCGCTGACATTTTGGCTTTGGGTTTTAGTTAGTCCATTCTTCAGGTACTCCACCTTAGCCTTCAAGTCCTGGCAGCTGCAGAATACCCAGAACCTCAACCTCAAATAGGTTGTTTCTGAGCAAAATATTTTAGTTTCTGCAATTAGCTTGCATGTCTTGGCAACTTCAGAAGACACAAGGGGTCGATGTTTGAGGAAAAGGGACTGTCTCAGGTAAAGACACAGGTTTAACGTGGTTGCTTCTCTAGGAGTATGAAAAGTATAGCAATTAGTCATTACATTAAATTAGTATAGTTTAGCCTTAGAAAAATGTATTTTTTTGTTCTAATCACCTTCCTTGATCTGCAGACATGTTTTATACAATCATGGGTGGCTAATGAAATCTAATATAACCAAATTAAACTGAATTTGTGAGGATGATTGTCTTATACTGTGATTATTCTAGCATAGCTCATTCATATTAACTGATTTTTTTTTTGTTTGTTACCTAGACTGGCACATTAACTGAAGATGGTCTTGATCTAATGGGTGTTATACCTTCAGGAGGGAAACAGTATGTGTTTTCTTTTCAAAATACATTTATTATGACTTAATGCCTTAATATGTAGCAAACTAACATTAGATAAACAAATGCAGATTTTAATAGATATATTATACCAGTGATACCAGAACCAAAACATGAGTGCTACTGAGCATGTGAATGAAGTGTACATATAAATGCTTCCTTCTCCCAGTGCAGCCAACCACAGGAGAAGTTAAGTGAGCAGAAGTCTTATTTTCTAACTCCAACAACTAAAGAGTATAGGGCTGAAGTGGACCTTTCACATCAATGTGTGATATAAAAAAATCTATCTTATAGTGTGTTCATTTAATGTTTAGATTTGAGGAAATGATTAGCTTCAATCAAATGGATAATTTGTCCTGGGGACCTCTGTTTGGAGCCATGACAAGCTGCCACTCTTTGATCATGACGGATGGAAAGATGCAGGGAGATCCTTTGGACCTGAAAATGTTTGAAGCTACTAAATGGGTATTCCAAAAAAAACCATTTACTATTTACTTTCCAAATACTAGATATATTCACCATGTACAAAAGTAAGCCAGATATATTGTTTGGTTTGTTTTGTAGGTCTTAGAAGATAAAGGAGAAGATACGGAAAAAGAGTATTCAGAAAATATGGTTGTCAGACCAGGACCGGAATCAAAGATGGTAAGGCTTCACAATAAATATGGATTCCTTTAATTTCAACATTTTTTTAATTACAGCTGAAAAGGATTACAGTACAAAACTAGAAATCTAGAGGAAAATATTTAACATGTTTTTCCATCCGTTTTTCTGGCATCACAATGTGGCCCCATTATGAAAATTATTTCTTCATTGCAGTATTTAATTTGGATGGTGGGGATGTTGATTTAGTAGAGTAGAAAATCGTATTCCTTTTTCGCAGTTCTTTATCTTTTTTCTGCTACAACAGAGGACTTGAAGTTGGTCAATGACCCTTGTTTCAATTACTAGTCCCTAGGGCTTTATTTGTGAGATGTGAGAAAATACTGTATTTCCTAAATCATTTTTTATATATTGTTTTATTAGGCAATGCATACAGAAGCTGCAATCCTATTTTTCTTTACAGGCAATGCAAGGTGTCAAAGTTTTGTTCCAGTACCCATTCTCATCAGCTCTTCAGCGCATGTCCGTAATTACTCAGGTAATAGGAGAGGATGAACTACTTGTTTACATGAAAGGAGCTCCAGAGATGGTGGCCAGTTTTTCCAAACCAGAAACAGGTACGCTGCTATGATCATTGCTGATGGTGACTGCTTTTCATGTAGTTTTCAAAAAATTTTAGTCATTGTAACTATTGTTGCTAAACAGAAAGAAAGCCTCACAAATTATTGCTCAATATAAAAATAATATATAATTTTTGTGTAAACTGTAACATTACAGCAAGTCACCCATCCCCATAATCCTTTCATTTAATAAAACATATAACTGCTATGCTTATCTTTATTCCCCATCAGAATTGATATAAAATAGGGTGGTTCACTTCTACCTGCTCTGCTAAATTTGCCAATTTAATAACTAAATCCAGCATTAGAAATATCACCTGTTTAAAATATTCCATTTAGGCATTTTTGGTTTATTTACCTTTTATCAACAGTCCCAATTGATTTTTTGGAAGAGCTTGAACGTTACACATTTCAAGGGCTACGCGTCATTGGAGTGGCATACAAAATCATCCAGATGGAAAACTGTGATGATTTTGACAGCGTTGAAAGGTGAATTGATATATAATTATATTTTTCATCCTCACTCATAGATGTATACAATGCAGCAAACCTGAAATGTGGATTAGCTGTTTGTTTTCAAGAGCCCTATTGCTTTGGAATTTTGTCTAATTACTAACATGTTAAATCTCTTTAAAGGGAAGAAATTGAAGCAGATTTGGATTTTCTTGGTTTGCTGATTTTAGAAAATCGACTTAAACCAGAAACCAAGACAGTCTTGGAGGAATTGAATGCTGCAAACATAAGGACTGTTATGATCACAGGTAAATCAATACAAAATAATTAAAATAATAGTTATTGATGGAATGCAGTGGGAATGCCAAAGATTTCGCAGTAAAGTCTAACATAGTATGCAGTTTGGGAAAAGTTGCTAAAATCGGGTTTCTCAAGGAAAAACATAGCCTGAATCTGCCTGTAAAAAATAAATAAAATAACCTCCCAACAAAGCAGGTCTCTCTCTTTAAGTTCGTTGCTGCCCTGAAGATAGGGTGAGGCTTCACACAGGGTAGGTGAGTTGTATAAGGGAAGAAGAGAAGATGTGTGTGTGTTGTGTGTGTTAGTGTGAGTGAGTGTCTGTGTGCTATTGTCTTTTTGCGAGTTAGCAGGAATGTTTGTGTGTCTTACTTTCTCCTCTCAATTTAATGTTTTTTTTTTATTCTGTCGTTCTCTCCTCCCTTCTTTCTTCCATTTTTTTTATCTTGCCCACGTCCTCTTCTCCTTTTTCTCTTCCTTCCCTCCTTCCCTTTTATTTCTTGTCTCCCTCCACTCCCTCCTTTCATTTCTCTCTTTTCTTATCTCCCTTTTGTCTTGTATTTCTATTTAGCTCTCCTTTCTCTCAGTTAAACAAAGTTACATAGTTACATAGGCTGAAAAAAGACATGCGTCCATCAAGTTCAGCCTTTCCTATATCTGATAATTTGTTGCTGTTGCTGTTGATCCAAAAGAAGGCAAAAAACCCCGGCTTCGGTCTTTCCAATTTTGCACTAACCAGGGAAAAAAATTCCTTCTTGACCCCAAAATGGCAGTCAGATTTCTCCTTGGATCAATAAGCTGTATCCCCATAATTAAAGATTATATCCCCGAATATTATGTTTTTCCAGGTATCCATCCAGTCGCAGTTTAAACGTCTGTACAGACTCTGATAAAACTACCTCTGCAGGCAGAGAATTCCACATCCTTATTGTCCTTACTGTAAAAACCCCTTTCCTCTGCTTTAGTCTAAATCTCCTTTCTTCCAGTCTAAACGCATGACCGCGTGTCCTATGCATAGTCCTGTTTATGAACAGATTTCCACACAATGGTTTGTATTGGCCCCGAATATATTTATATAACGTTATCATATCCCCTCTGAGGCGACGTTTTTCTAAACTAACCAGATTTAAATTAGTTAACCTTTCTTCATAACTATAGTGCTCCATTCCTTTTATTAATTTTGTAGCCCGCCTCTGCACCCTTTCTAGTGCTATGATATCCTTCTTTAGAAAAGGTGCCCAAAATTGCACAGCATACTCAAGGTGCGGCCTTACCATTGATTTATACAGAGGCAAAATTATATCTTTATCCCGCGACTTGATGCCCCTTTTTATACACGACAATACCTTACTGGCCTTAGCAACCCGCAGACTGACATTGCACATTGTTGCCTAGTTTGTTGTCTATAACAATTCCCAAATCCTTCTCATTTGTCATTACCCCTAATTCACTACCGTTTAGGGTGTAGGTTGCCTGTGCATTCGCTACCCCGAAGTGCATAACTTTACATTTATCTACATTGAATTTCATCTGCCATTTGAGTGCCCAGTCCCCCAGTCTATCTAGATCCCTCTGCAGCACAGTAATATCCTGCTCACCCTGTATAACTTTACCTAGTTTTGTGTCATCTGCAAACACAGAAACATGACTTTCAATGCCTACTGCCAGGTCATTTATAAATATGTTGAATAAAATTGGTCCCAGAACAGAACCCTGAGGGACACCACTTACCACTTTTGACCAGCTTGAAAATTTACCATTTATAACAACTCTCTGTTCTCTACCTCTAAGCCAATGTTCTACCCAAGAACAAGATTTTGCATCTAGGCCAATTTCTTTCAGTTTGAATACTAACCTATTGTGTGGAACCGTGTCAAACGCCTTGGCAAAATCCAAGTAGATTACATCCACTGCAACACCCTGATCGACACTTCTACTTACTTCTTCGTAGAATGCAATTAAATTAGTTTGACAGGACCTATGTTTCATAAAACCATGCTGATTTATGCTAATAATACAATTCTTCCCAAGGAATTCTTGAATATTATCCCTAAACAGCCCTTCAAATACTTTCCCAGCAACGGAAGTTAGGCTCACAGGTCTATAATTTCCGGGCACAGAGTTGGAACCCTTTTTGAAAATAGGAACCACATGTGCCTTCCTCCAATCCTCTGGTACAATTCCTGAAAGAAAAGAATCCCGAAAGATTAGAAACAGAGGTTCACTTATTTCCTGACACAGCTCCTTAAGTACTCGTGGGTGAATACCGTCAGGCCCCGGAGCCTTGTTAACATTAATTTTTTTTAGTTGCTCCAGCACCTTGTCCTGGGCCATCCACTCACAGTTTGACTGAAAATTTTTCTCAGTGGTCCTATGTATATCCATTGCCATAGGTCCCTCCTTAACATATACTGAGGAAAAATAGTTATTTAAAGTTTCTGCTTTTTCCTGGTCCTCTTTAACCAACACTCCTCTCTCTGTTATTAATGAACCTACGTTTTCATTCTTTGTTTTTTTAGAATTTATGTACTTAAAGAATTTTTTGGGGTTAGTTTTGCTCTCTTTGGCAATCACCCTCTCATTTTCTTGTTTAGCCCATCTAATCACTTTTTTGCATGCTTTATTGGCTTCCTTATATCTTATATAGGATGCCTCTGATTCGTCTGATTTAAATGCTGTAAAAGCCATTTTCTTATTTTTAATTTCCTGCTTAACGGCCCCACTAAGCCACATCGGTTTCAATTTGTTTCTTTTATATTTGTTTCCTAGTGGTACATACTGAGAAGTGTACCCTTCTAATATTTGTTTGAAAATACTCCATTTTTCCTCAGTATTTTTATCCCTGAAGAGTTTTTGCCAGTCAATAAGTTGTAAAGCTGCCCTTATCTTATTGAAATTGGCCTTCTTAAAATTATACGTTTTAGTATTCCCCATGGGCAATTTCTTTTTTGAGTTTATTTCAAAAGAGACCATATTGTGATCACTATTACCCAAGTGCTCCCCCACTTGAATGTTAGACACAAGATCAACATTGTTTGTTATTACCAAATCCAAACAAGTATCCTTTCTAGTTGGTGCTTGTACCAGTTGTGACATGAAGGTGTCATTTAACAGGTTCAAAAATCTGGATCCCCTTGCAGAACTACTAGTCCCTCTATCCCAATTTATGTCCGGGTAATTAAAATCTCCAATAATTAACGCGTTACCCAGATGTGCAGCTTTCTCAATTTGCTCTAACAGCTGCTCTTTCTCATCATTATTAACATTAGGTGGTTTATAACAGATCCCAACCAGTAGTTCTTTTCCTTTTTTTTGCCCCAAGTTGATATCTACCCATAAAGCTTCCACAAATCCCTTGTCGCCTTCAATATGCTTAATATTTGACTTTAGCTCGTTGCTAACATACAAGCATACTCCTCCTCCCTTCCTGCTTTTTCTGTCCTTCCTATATAATGTATAACCTTTTAAGTTAACTGCCCAGTCATGGGTCTCATCCCACCATGTTTCTGTTATCCCTATTATATCATATTGGTTAGTGTATGCTATTGCCTCTAGTTCTCCCATTTTGTTATTTAGGCTCCTTGCATTAGCAAGCATACATTTAATATTACCCTGAGTCTCTTGAATTTTATGAGAATTTTTATTAAT
>VKOC01048978.1:0-10243 GCA_009364415.1 Spea multiplicata
GGCAGTTATGCTTAATGGGGTGTTAAGGGTTAATTTATTTATAAAAGTATGGTATCAGTAATATTCTCTGTAAGATTCGGATCCCTGTAAGATCCGGATCCCTGTAAGATTCGAATCCTTTGAATCATTCGACTCTTCGGATCATTCGAATCATTGAACGAGTCTCTGACTCTATGAGTCACCGTTCCTCTGTGAATTAATGAGCTGTAACCTGACCCCAGAGTCTGTGTCTGAGTGCTCTGCAGATGACTCACAGCTCTAGGATCAGGTTACAGCTGCATGATTCACAGACTGAACTGCTACAAATGAATCGTTCAGTCTACTAAACTGATTCATCCGGATCACTAAAAAGAACCGGATCAAATGAACGATTCGTTCATGATCCGGACATCACTAATTTAAACAGAGAAATACTACCACAAAAGAGGACATAGTCAGGGCCCTACCATGGAGCAGAGTGGGGCAATTGCTCCAGGCGGCACTTTTGAAGAGGCGACACTTTGCCGCCCCAAGCGCATTTTTTTTTAAGCGGAAGAGAGAGAGGGGCGCCGAGTGGTTTTCGCTTACCAACTTGTCAGTGCCCGCTCGGCGCCCCTCTCTCTGCTCTGCAAGCCCCGGCCGGCATTATGTCTTGGGCCGGCCCTGGACATAGTCATAAACTAGAGGGGCAAAGGTTTAATGGTAACAAAATATTACGTTACGTAAAGTGTAGTGGACGCATGGAATAGCCTTCCAGCAGAAGTGGTAGATGTTAATACAGTAAAGGCATTTAAGCAAGCATTGGGATAGGCATAAGGCCAAGCTAGATATAGGATAAGGGCAGGTACTAAAGGAAAACTGAAGGAAAGTACTTGGGCAGACTGGATGGGCCTACTGGTTCTTATCTGCCGTCACTTTCTATGTTTTTATATCTTATTATTTAATCTGCAAACCAGAAGTAGAAAGCGGCCCTCTTTATCCTAATGGATATATAACTTCTCATACTTTATTTCCCTAGCAGTCAGTATGGCGACTCCTCTCTTTTTTTTTGATGTTCTATCTCTGGATATTTCCTAAATGAGAGCTTCTGTGTAAATCCAATGGGTTTCCTGAATTATCCCTGCATCAATTTTATTTTCTACAAGGAAATTAATCAGCGTCGTTCTTTTCTGAGGGAGGTTCATACCCTGAACATCCAGTGATAATATTCTCAAAACCATTTATTTAAATATTCATCATATTCTTTCTCGTCTATTTTGCTGTCTTTAAAAGAATAAGGAGTCCCACATCGGAATATAATATTGCTATACCATATACCACATATAAATATCACTTTAATTCACCCCACATCTTATTTCAATCAAATATTCAATTAATTTAAGTGCAAAATATAATCATGTGATAAAATAACAAGATATAATCATATATATAAGTGTATAATGTGAGCACAGTGATGTCACCATCATATCTCTGCTATCCATAACATATCAGATACCCAAATATCCCTATTAATATGGAACGAATACCAGAGATAATAATGAAGAGAAAAACAAAAGTTGAAATATATATAAAAATATAAACCCTCACTACTCCCAAACCCCCTACAGCCAGTAGTATGAAAATAGTGCACTATAGGGTATTATGTAAGAGATGGATGCTGCCATAAAAAATATGTATGTGGGATATTCCAGTAATTATCATAAATTGGGCTATTGTTCAGCAACGAGACACACAAACTATCCTGGGAAACATTAACATACTCACACACACAAATTCACCAACATACACCGAGACACACTCACACACTCACACACACGCTAATATATCTAGACACATATATTAAAATGCTCACACATTCACACATACACCCTGGGGTGAAACAGGTGAGTGGGTCGCTCATTTCCCTTTTCCATTTTTCAATCATCTACTTTTTCTCAGCAAATCTTTCATTTATTTTTTTCCGTCTGATACACAACCAACCAAACAAAACACACATAACACAATGACATAACACATAACACACATAACACACACAATAACACATATAACACAATGACATAACACATAACACACACAATAACACATATAACACACACACATAACACATATAACACAATGAACATAACACATACACCCAAATAACACATATAACACACACAATAACACATATAACACAATGACATAACACATAACACACACAATAACACATATAACACACACAATAACACATATAACACAATGACATAACACATAACACACGTACAATACACAAATCACAAGGAACTTTCCTCCTGTTATTTGCCCTGGCCTTCACTTCTACACTCACTAGCCTACAAGTAACGCTATAACTCACACTTCACCCTATAACCTCATTTTTCCATACATGCCAACAGACCCAACTTTTTCAGGACAGTCTTGCTTTTTTCCAGTCCTGTCCCATCAAATTTAGCTAAACTAGGTATTCAAATACAGGTAGGTAGCTAGGTAGGTAGCACTATAAACATTAAATAAATATCATAAAGTTAATAGTAAATATAACTTTAAAAATATAATAAAATAAATGAACCCCCTATTTTTTTAACACCCATTAAAATTAAAATGAAATTATTATTTAGACATAACACATCTTTAACCAAACCAGTGCCCTGCTACTACTCTTAAACATAACCGTACATTAACCCTAAGCTTTTTTTTAGCTCTTATCCCACATTTTTCCATCCGCATACCTGCCAACAGACCCAACTTTTTTGGGACAGTCCTGCTTTTTTCCAGTCCTGTCCTGTAAAAGATGGGTTGTTGGAAAGTATGCCATTGTAAATAGGTAGCAAATGTTAGGCATATGCCAGACTGGCATATATGGGTATAAGGCATTTCTGGAGTCAGAGTGGCACAGAGGGGGTCAAAAGGCATATAATGGGGCACAGAGGTATATAGAGGGTTAAAAGGCATATCATGGGGCACAGTGGCACATAGAGGGTTAAAACGCATATCATGGGACACAGTGTCATAAAGGAAGTATAAGGCATTTCTGGGGCAGAGTGGCAAGCCTGGGGGCAGATGTGCATAACTGGGGGGCAGGTTGGAAAATAAAAGGAAATAAAAACAACAACAAAAAATATTTTTTCTCAATCATAGCTTTTATTAAAAAAAAATAGTTTACATGAATTTATATTTACTAGTAAAACGTTTTCCTATAGGGTCGTCTTATATTCAGGCTTTTTCTTTTTTCCTAAATTAATATTCAGATTTTGGGGAGTCGTCTTATAATCAGAGTCATTTTATAATCAAGCAAATACGGTATATCTACACACACATGGTAATATGCCCACACACACACTAACACACTCACACAAACACACACTAACATATACATGCACACTAACAAAGCCAGATACACGCACATACACAGACACACACACAGTAATATACATAGACATAGAACTCACTTATTCTGTGAAGCCTCAGCCTGTCTGCAGTGCAACTGCCTCACTACTACCGAGGGGGACATCACAACCCCATCTCTTTCTTACAATTAGGGAAATAAAGAGCTAAGTCTGGGACTCCAGAAAAATATACTGAAAGAGGAGCACAAAAGAGAATAAAAAGCATAGACATTCAGATTCCTGGGTTGCGGCTAAAATAATTATAATTACTAATATATAAATATTCCGTAACACTATATGGCCAATCATTGCTCAGCCTTCCACTACGGCAAAGCACTCCAGAGTACACTCAGACTCTAAAACAATTTAAAGCCTTCTCTGGACACCATTAATGAGTGACCGGTGTGGCCGGAGGGACTGCTTATCTCTAACGTACGGTCAGAACCTGAAAATATGAACAACAAAACATATAGAAGAAGGGGAGCGAAACTTAAAGAGGATAAAAGGCGTTCAGAGAAGGCTTTATTTTGGGAGCCTTATTTTGGTGCAGAAATTATTAAATAATTTTAAAATGCAGTGCAGTCCCACTGATGCAGCTACTTGGTAAGCGATAGCCATGTAAAATTAAACAGGACTCGCCGAAATTGGCGTACTTTGACGTAGTGGCCGGCTTAGCAATGTATGGCTATATAGTGCGTCACAATCCATACATACGCCTTAGACAGATGTTTTTTATTGGTATTTACTGGCTACGCGCTGAATTCTTGCTCTGTTTTAAGTCTGGGACTTTACCCCGACTCACAGAGAATGCTATCGTCTATCCCCGGAGGGGTCAGATACCAGAGTGTAGTGTGTGTATGTGCATGTGTGTTGGTGTTGTAGTGTGTGTATGTGCATGTGTGTTGGTGTTGTAGTGTGTGTATGTGCATGTGTGTTGGTGTTGTAGTGTGTGCATGTGCATGTGTCTTCGTGTGACTGTGGAAGTCTTTGCAAATGTGTATAAAATGTGTGCCAGCGCGTATTTGAGTTACCAGGAGAGGGGCCGGGGGCCATTGGGGTGGCTGCCAAAGTATCACATGGTTGTGAATGGTTTGTGTCAATGCTAACCTATATTACTGTAATATCCGATTGAAACCAAGTATCCACAGTGTTTGACAGAATAATTGACAAAATGTAGATTTAAACATTACTTCCAACTAAGTCCATGATATAATTATTTTCAGAAGTCTCTTCAATGTCTACAAGAACGTAATGAAAAAAAATAATTGGCAGGTTTCCAATTAAAGCAGAATATGGATAAAAAAGGTGGTCCAAATGTTTTTTTTTTCATGTTCAACAAAGTCTCTAATGATAGATGAGAAATATCCCAGATTGATGGAATATTAACAGGTGAGATGTCTTCTCTATAATCCCAGGAATCATGCAGATATTGTAATGTTATCACAACTCACTGACTCAACTCCATATATCCTGCAGATTCAGCAGATACTGGAAACAGAAGCAGGTAAGAGGTCAATGTTAGAAGTGGAAGAAATAAGTATCGCTTTCAGATGTAGGTTTCCCAGATACAGCAGGGACTCTGAATGTTTAAATCACAGACATGTTTGGAACGGAAGATTCCTCCATACAGTGAAGGAACACAGAGTCTCAGAGTGAACATGGACTCCTCTCACCGGGGGCTTCTGTCAGGGGTTCAGGTTTCCAGAATTACTGATAGGAACTCTTATAACCTGCGATCCTGAAGCAAAGACTGAATCTTAATCTGGAGTTCAATGAGGGTTTTTAGCTCTTTGGGATCTCTGACCTGGATCTCAAATAAAGTGTAGTAGGATAGGGGCTAGTAAATGAATCTGGGGTGGATCAACACGATTCTCCCTTACGAATATGAAGCATAGTTTGTCAATGTTTTGTAGGATCAACATTTCACCTCTATAATGATGGATTCTCCGACTTCTCCTGTTTTGCGGGTTTTGAAGCAGCGTTTCCAATTGGGAGGGCGTAACGGGAAACCCAGTACCCTTATTGTGTTCATAATAATTGGGTTGGGGATCTCCCAACTCTCCATGTGACTTAAATAAATAATTTCCTTCTGTATTCTTGTTTTATTTTCCCAAACAAAACCTATGCTGGGTCATGAAATAAGTATTATCAACTTGATAAAGACCTCATTGTGAGGTCGAAACGTTGTTGTCTGTTTCCTACAATAAATCTGTCTGATGGAACCCCTGAGTGCCTGGAGCCTTCTTCTATTTTTGATTTACTGGGGAACTGGCCCTTCCTGGCACAGCTAAGCACCTGAGTTCCTGTGGGGAGTGAGTGCAGATTCCTAATTCTGGTGACATGAAATAAGTATTGACATTTTAAAGCCAGGGATCCCCAGGTTATGATGGATGCATGCGTGCCAGAAGGCGGCTGCTCGCTACTTTATTACATCAGCTGATAATGAAGTATCAATTAAGTATGACCAGCGCCCTGATAATAGTAACCAGAATATTTTAAATATGAGGAGCAGACTCGCATGGAGTCAATGATCCTATAGAATGTATACTCTTTTGAGCAGGGCCTTCCTCACCTGTTTTTTCTGTATGTCATATCGTTATGTTATATATGTATTGTTATGTTCTGTCTACACTTTGTACAGCGCTGCAGAATCTGATGGCACTATATAAAACAATAGGTAATAATGAGATATCTCATGATTTGTTATTTATTATTTATTAGTAAATAAGAATTGCATAAATACCAAAGTGTAAAGATTGAATTACATAAAAATGTACAAATGTAGCAATATTCACTGTGAAATAATCAAATGTACAAACATGTATCCAAACATCCAATCTAATCATTAAGTAGAATTAGCCAAATAGCAAGCAAAAGGTCTAAAATCCCAATGATGGAGCCATCAAGATCAGGACACGAAAATCATCAAACCATTTTTTAATTAATTAATCATTTATTAGGTATATTAACTATATTTAGTATATTTGTCATCATCTACATTATTGCTCAAAGTGCATAAGACCAAGAGTGGCAATAGGTAAAATAATATATAGCAAATAAGGAAACAAAAATAATCTCATTGGTTTTTAGCCTTTATGCAAATTCCATGAATGTTTAAATTCTGTCAGCCTCCACCACGTCTGACGGGACCCTGTTCTATTTATCTACTACCCTCTTGGTAAATGTAGACTTTCTTACATTACTTCTAATCCTCTATAAAATAGCTTAAAATGAAAGTTTTTTTAATTATGTTCTTTAACTTAAAATATTTAGAACTGGTGAATATTAAATATAAAATGTTATTTTGCTTTATGCCAAGCGATACCAAAGATCCCAATCCCAAAATTAGTTTGTTGGAAGTTTCATGTAATTTCACATATAAAGCCGCCGGATACAGAGTAACCGGCACTCCTCTCCTCCACACTATAACAGAAATGGCACCGTCTCTGCGTTAAACAGTTTACAGGAAACAGAAGACGATAAGAAAGTTTTCATCTGGTATAACCTGAGTAGAACGACATCATATGATTTACAAAATGGATTGACAGATAGGAAGTTAAAACATTGGGGGTGATAATACTGCGTAACCCGCAAACTACTAACTCTGTACAACATAACAGACAAGACCAGGCAGGCTACGCGCTCCGATGTGTCTGTCCTTCAATGTCCTTCGTGGCGCAATCCATGGTGATCAATGATTATGTTATATGTGGAGACTTTAAAGGACCAATCATGACTACAACATTTTAAATTTTAGATGACATTTTAATCCCCTCTGATGTAAAATCCCCCCTCCCCCCAAGAATTTATCCCCTCATCTTCTCCAATCTCATCTCCAATCACATGACCTGTGGATGCAGAGAAGACATGAAAATTAAATCAATAGAAGAGACACTATAACTATATATAAAGTTATTTACACCTCTATAATTATAAACAGAGAAAGTCTCTGGAACTCCAACCCCATCATTTGTCGGTGATATTTGGCCGAGCCGACTGTAATGGGGGGCAGGGCTCGGCTCAAATGAGTTTATCAACAAGAATAAAGATGCATCCATATTTAAAAATTCACAAGTCAATGAAACTTACTAAGAAATGTCCATGGGCTCCTCCTCCTCGCACATTCTGGAAAAGAGAATAATAAGTAGGCATTTATTGTTACTTCACTTATTTAATATCATACTTCATTTCAAATAAAGCAATTTAAACCAATGTGATATCAACTGAGTCCATAACACTTACATATCAACTTCCATGGGCTCTTCGGGATCTAGTGGTCTGGGTTTAGGATTCTGGAAGCTAAAGATGTTTCTGGATAGAACACAAAAAAAAATACAGGTCAATTTGGAATAATTAGATATTCTTACCATTCTCTTTAATAGAAATGGACATCCATGGAGCATTCTGTGTTTGTTGTCTTATTATGTATGGAGAATAAATAGGCTGGAATTATATCCCAATTATATCCCCTCTGAAATGAGCTGCATGCTGGCCCAAGGTGTTTTTTCTATGTGAATCTTTATGAAACGGCCAATGTCTAGGACAGAACCATAAAAGCTTTTAAAGAGTCTAATGGATTTAATAAGAACTAACAAAGTAAGCCTGGATCTACCCTATATGTAGATTGGAATAGTAAAACTTTTGAGTGCATTCATCTCGACATTTCAAATAAGTGAAGCCTAAATTTGTGAAGAGGAAACATTCATCGGTTACTTACCCGTCATACTTGAACTGCGCGGCTTTTAGGACAGATCTGGTCCCATCTTTAGCTTTTCTATTGAGGGCAAAAATAGAACAAGAGATTGATTAGAATATTTTTCTGCGCTCCTAGGTATTAATAATTGTTATGATCCCATTACGAGAATGTTTCTTATAAGTAAAGCGTAAAGAACAAACATTCATTGATTACTTACCCGGGGTCCATGAGCTGTTGGGCTCCTGCGGATGGTTTGACTCCATCATCAGCTTTCCTATTGGACAAAAACAAAACAGTGCGTGAATAGAATATTGTTGTTATCTGAAAATGTGAATCTTTAAGAAACATGTAGAGCCGGGCAATGTCTAGGACAGAACCATAAAAGATCCTAAAAAGCCTTACAGATTTAATAGGAACTAACAAGATAAGTCTGGATCTACCCTTAATGTATATTAGAATAGCAAAGGTTTGGAGGCATATATCTCGACATTTCAAATAAGTAAATCCTAAATTTGTTAAGAGGAAACATTTATTGGTTACTTACCCGTCATAGATGAACTGCGGAGCTTTAATGATAGATTTGAGTCCACCGTTAGCTTTGCTATTGAGGGCAAAAACAGAGTGAATAGAATATTGTTGTAAGGTCCTTGGTATAAATAATTGCTATGAACCCATTACAAGAATGTATTTTATATATCAACAGCCCCAGGATTTGTTTGCAAACATATGTGTAAACAACCATAGAAGAAATATCCATGGCTTCGAACAGAGCTATAAAAGATCCTAAGAAGCCTTATGGATTTAATAAGAACTAACAAGGAAAGCCTGGATCTACTCTATATGTACATTGGAATAGTAAATGTTTTGACCGCATTCATCTCGCCATTTCAAATAAGTAAAGCCTGAAGATCAAACATTTATTGGTTACTTACTCAGGATAAATCAGCTGAGGGACCCTTAGGACACTGATCTAAGGATGTTGTTAGCTTTCCTATTGAGAAGAAAAACAAAACAATTAGTGAATAAAATATGATTGCACGGTCCTTGGATTAAAAAATTGCTATGAACCCATTACAAGAATGTATTTATCTATCAACTGCCCCAGGATTTGTCTGTAAGAATGAAATTGAGGGGAAAAAATGTCTGCATATCGCCAGCTGATATATTAGTTCAGGTGACGAGTATGTAGGAAAATTATCCCCGCTGTCATGCAATAAATAATGTTTTCTTATACGTTTTATTTAACTTCTGTATTGTTAAATGGTTTGTTGGCCAACAATAGTAAAAATCGCTAGGGTTTCAGACGGAGACATAAAAGATCATCAGGAGCCTTATGGACTTAATAAGAACAAGGAAAGCCTGGGTCTACTCTATATGTACATTGGAATAGTAAATGTTTTCACCACATGCATCTTGATTTTTGAAATAAGTAAAACCTAAGCAGCAAACAATCATTGGTTACTCACCCAGGGTTCATCAGCTTAGGGGCCCTCAGCACAGATTTGAGTCCATCATTAGCATCACTATTTATGGCAAAAACAAAACAATTAGTGAATAGAATATTATTGTATAGTCCTTGGTATAAATAATTGCTATGAACCCATTACAAGAATGTATTTTATATATCAACCGCCCCAGGATTTTTCTGTAAGAATGAAATAAAGGGAAAATAAAATGATTGTCTGCATATTGCCAGCTGATATTAGTTCAGGTGATAGTATGTAGGAAAATTATCCCCGCTGTCATGCAATAAATAATGTATTAGTTTACATTTTATTGTATCTTCTGTAGTGTGAAATGGTTTGTTGGCCAATTCATATAACACAGAATCCCTATCTGTTGTGGGGTTCACTAAAAGTAAAATAGGGGATCAGGGTTGAACAACAATAGAAGAAATATCTAGACTTTGGGGAACACCATAGCCTTAATAATGAAGGAATTAGGGGGTTATGTATAAAAACAGTCTTATAACCATAACAGTTGTGGGCGTGGCCATATCATTTGGAACATTCCATTAGTTGCTCTGGCAACCATGTTTTGTACAAACAAACAGCAACAAGTATTGAGCTATCTGCCTAAATACCAAAGCCTTCCTTTAAAAGTTTATCCATTTTACTGCCATTAGTGACAAAAAAGAATTAGTGATGAATTTGTGTTTCAGAGATGGTGGGACTCGCGTCACTCG
>VKOC01048979.1:0-18349 GCA_009364415.1 Spea multiplicata
ACTCTCAGGTCCCTCTCCTTCTGGATCCTTCCGGGGAACCACATCCTCTTATTCAGGATGGCAGTCTTTCACTCCTTGCGTGTTTGGTTTCCGGGAGTCCGGAGGGGCCTCAGGCCTTTCGGTCTCGGCTCAACGACTCCTGGCAGGAGCGTGGGCTCCAGGCACCCATAAGTCTTACCGTTCAGCCTGGCAAGCTTGGGCTTCTTGGTGCATGGAACGGAACCTGGATCCCTTTTCAGCCCCTCTGACCTCTGTTATCCTTTTCCTCACTCACCTTTTCGATCTGGGTCGCGCTTACCGTACCGTCAACCTTTACCGGTCTGCCATTTCTGCAGCCCATCTAGGTTTTGCGGGGGTTCCCGTCGGTAAGCACCCGGTTGTCTGTCGCCTCCTTAAGGGGATTCGTCTTTCCAGGCCGCCTCGGCCTCGATATTCTTCCACTTGGGACGTTTCAGTGGTCTTAAACTTGTTCATGTCTTGGCCTCCAAATGCTGAGCTCTCTTTGAAGCAATTGTCAGCTAAATTGGCTATGTTGCTATGCCTCATTTCTTGTAAGCGTGTCTCGGACGTGCGGGCTCTTGACTGGAATGCCAGGTCTTTCATCCCGGAGGGGGTACGTTTTGATATCTCCCGGCGTACTAAGTCGGCAATTCGGTGTGTTACTTACCCCGCTTTCCCGGCTAATGTGGCTTTGTGTCCGGTTGCCTGTCTCCAGGAATATGAGGCTCGCACTTTGGGGTTTCGTTCCGAGGTTTTTCCCCACTTGTTTCTCTCCTTTCGTTCTCCTCATCCTCCCGTGTCGTCTACGACCCTTTCGCGCTGGGTCCGTTGGGTGATGTCCCTGGCGGGGATCGACGTTTCCAGGTTTGGGGCTCATTCTACCAGGGGAGCGGCGGCCTCCGGCGCTATGGCAATGGGTGGTCGTTTGGAGGACGTTCTCCGTGCTGCAGACTGGTCACGTGAGTCCACTTTTCGGGAATTTTATTTTAAGCCTATTGAACATGTGTTTTCCCGTATGGTATCTTAGCTTTAAACTTGCACAATATGAGCCTCCGTGTCTTGAAATAAAATTGTAGGATTTTACTAAAACATGACGTAAAGTCATGATTTTATGAAAGACACGGAGGCGAATATTGTCCCTCCCTTTTTTCGCTTTTCTCTTTGTTCCCTCCCGTGTTTTATGCTTTTGTTTCGTGGTAATTTCCTGTGTCTCAGGTTGGTTGGTTCATTGCGTATTTGTTTATTTCTTTGCTTACATGACGTTTTTTATTTCGTTCTCTTGTGGTGTTTTCCCTTATGGTTGCTTATGTCTTCCTTCTGGGTCTGGTTCTGGTGTTCTTTTCTTGTCATTCCGTATTTGCTGGACTAATTCGCTCCACATTCTGTTTATCTCATTTTCAGGTTGATTCCTTTGACCTTCTTTGGGGGCCTACGTTTATGTCGCGGAGTCGTTTTCTTCGCCCCGGAGTTTGATGTTCTCCAGTTGTGTTTGCTTGTTTCCTGCGTTGGACTCGACACGTTTTTCCAGCAGTGTGGGATGTTCTTCGTCGCAGCCAGAAAGAGGAAGATTGGGGGCAGTGCTATCCCTTTTATATGGCTATGGAGATGATGTGGGAGGAGCTATGATGTACTTTATTGTTCAGTGTTTTTTCTACCAAATGTATTTTTTCTTTGCTGCTGTTGGGAGTAAAGAAAGGGTTAAATGCACAATATTCGCCTCCGTGTCTTTCATAAAATCATGACTTTACGTCATGTTTTAGTAAAATCCTACAATTATATTATTAAACAAGGACATAACTCTATTTAAAAAACTATAATCCTCACTAACCATCATTCTAATTATCTTGAAAACATTCTCCTTGCAATGACACTATACAAGCCACATGCAATATCAACTATGATAGAATGCTAAATTGTTAGGAATATATGCAAATGTAAGCAATTAGTAAAATCTAGCCACGTTAGGTACATAATATAGGTCAGTGCTAATTAGTATGACACGTGATAGGGCATAGATGCATGTCAGAAGGCAACAGAATGTAATAGTGCATTTTGTTAAATAAGGTGATGGAATGAATCAAGAAATTAAGTGGGACATATGAATGTCAATTAAAAAGTGTAAATTGTTATCATCCACAGGGATTTATATTTAAACAGTAAATTCTTTATCATACACCTTTTTGGTAAGGTGTTTATCGATTTTTATATCAATTTATCAAGCACAGTTCTTCTTTACAACTATTCAGTATTTAGGTAGTTCTAGCTAACAACATGCTCTATTTAATAACCTGTTAAAACGTTAATTGGTGTTAATGATGGTCTGGCCCTCACTCACCCTTTAAGAAAGACACTTCCACTCACCATAGAAAGCACTCTACATATGTGCAAAAGGGCGAAACAATGTGTTTAATTGTTTAATATGTACCTGACCATAAAAATAAACCACACTTTTAACCCTGCACTTCCTAAGCATCACCATTCATTCACAATCCAGATTTACAGATCCCAAATACACTATGACACTCCTTTACTATTTAATGCACCAGTACCTGTTTGGACACATACACTCACTGGTCACTTTATTAGGTACACCTGTTCAATTGCTTGTTAACACAAATAGTTAATCAGGCAATCACAGCAACTCAATTGGATGGACTGGTAAATAACATGAATGCATGGATCCATCCTGCTTTGCATTAACGGTTCAGGCTACTGGTGTTGGTGTAATGATGTGGGGGACATTTTCTTGGCACACTGTGGGCCCCTTAGTACCAATTGAGCATCGTTTAAACGCGACAGCCTACATGAGTATTGTTGCTGACCATGACCATCCCTTTATGACCATAGTGTACCCATCTTCCTTCTGATGGCTACTTCCAGCCTACTTCATGTATGTGCAGCCGAAAAATCTGCAGCTAATATTAATACACAATTGGGCATTGATACACAATTGGGTCATACACAATTGCGGCATTGAAGGGGTTAATTGAGCCTCTGGCAGCTGGGACACAATCTCTGGTAGACGGGAGATTGTAGGGAGGAGTCTGTTCAGTGCCGGCCCAAGACATAATGCTGCCTGGTGCGAAATTTTAAATGCTGCCCCCCTCACCGCCGAAGCCAGGGGTCATTATCTACCCTTCCACTCCCTCCCTACCTATTATCTACCCTTCCTCTCCCTCCCTACCTATTATCTACCCTATCCCCCCTTTGCACTTACCTTTCAGCAGTCCTGCGGCGAGTCTCCCTGCTCTGCCACGATGCGCGCTGCTTTTTTGCTGAGCACCGGAAATTATGTCATTTTCCGGCGCTCAGCAAGCTGGCACCGAGACTGAGCTACAGGGCTCACAGAGGAGAAAGAGGGACGCCGAGCGGGTAAGCAAAAGCCACTCGCCCTCTCTCTCCTCCCCTTAAAAAAAAAAGAAAAAAAAAGGCGCTTGGGGCAGCAAAGTGCCACCTCTTCAAAAGCGCTGCCTGGGGCAATTGCCCCACTCTGCTTCATGGTAGGGCCGGCCCTGAGTCTGATCACTCCTACAGGTTTTATTAATCTGTTTGCTGTGGAAGAGTGTGGTTTTGTGACTCTCAGAATCCAGTATCCCTTGGGAATGCAAGTTGGAATAAAAATCCAGCTCAAGCGACTTGTCTGTAAACAAATATTCCGTTTGTTTGCTTTTTTATGACTTTAGTTCGAGTCGTGTGAGTTTGCAGTATGCTCTGAAAATATGGACTTATGTGTAGTTATTGTGTTGCAGATGTGGGGTAGTGATGGCAAACCTACTAAATGACACCAAAGAACAAAGCTGCATTGATTGGATTTACGCCAATTCATATAGGTAAGAAAACATTTGTTAGGGTGCTATCTCAACAAATTGAGGTCTGTGATGGAGGCTTGGGGAGGGCATAATGACATGTAAGATGCAACCATTTTCTCTGAACCCGTAGAAAATGTTTATTTCCTACCCTGTACATATCCCATTTAAGCCTTAACAATTTATTGACCAGTTTGATCTTTGAGTAAAATATATCTGATATAATGTTTTCATTATCTCATACTATCTAATAATATAATCTAATGTCTAGGTTTTATTCTCCACCTTCTGAATTTTCAATGTGTCAGAGGAAAGTGCTGAGAATCTTGTTCTATGCTTTTTAATTGCACTGAACACAAAATATTGCTTTAGGCAAGAAATGGATCTGTTATAATTTGATTCTAATAGCATTGCATAGAAAATCCTCATAAAAACAAGGCTGAAAATGCCAAGCATTCCTTTAAAGAAGCTTTAATAAAATATGTGGGGGTTTTTTTGTTTGTTTTATGACTATACTGTATGTGTATGTATATGTTTTATGCTCAGATATATATGAAATTACAAAATATAATGATAGTAACAGAATAATTAATAACAATATTTTATTTTAATGACATTAATTATTGAAGATCTGTGGATAATTACCTATAACTGCAGGATAAACCAAAGTTGATTTTTGTGTAGCACACATTTGTATTTTCTAGTAAAAATTAATAAAAATTACGGTCCACAAGAAGCATAATAATTCATAAATGAGTTAGAACGTGTTATGCGAAAATGTGTCAATGCATACATTAGGTACATAATAATCCCATTACATACTACAAAGCTCGGCCCTATCCCCGAACCTACACCATATTTCCAGCATTCATCCATGTCCAACCAAAGAGGTTGGGAGGTGCGGCTAAAATGGAACAGCCTACTTTTTAAAAAAATCTGTTCACATAATGCTCCATAGACTTTCAGGTTCTTACAAATTTTAACAAGTAAAAATGAGGAAAGACCATCAGTGGGACAAACAAATACAAAACAGAGAGCTTCAAATGTTGATTAGCATTTCGTTGCTCTCACAGTCCCAATTACTTTCTCTCACACTTTCATTCATTTTTTCTCAATCTCAGTATCTTCTCTGCCAACCACTTTCATGTCCTTGTCTCCTTTAATGCAACTTTGTCTCTTGCCTCTTCTTGTTCTTCTGTCTTCAAGAGACTAGGATATTGCAGATGAATTTGGAGAGAAAGCGAAGCGTTTCTGCATCTGTGCATCATGAGCACAGTCACTCCTTCATTCCTCCAGTCGGGGGAGAGGGTGTGCACAGAGGTTCTGCTCTTTTGCGGAAATGCCTGAATAACTGATACTGGGGAGAATCGGACGAAGAAAGAAGACAGAAGAACAATAAGTAGCAAGACAAGAAGCAAAGCTGTGGAAAACGAGACAGGGACATGGAAGCGGTCGTTCTAGAAAGTGGAGAGTGGGAGAAATAGTGAAAAAGAGTGTGAGAGAGCATGAGAGAGTGAGTGAGAGTGTGAGGGTGATTGACAACAAATTTGGTTTCTGAATGGACATTAGGACATTCTTACAGAGGCATTCACAACACAGCCCCCCTACCCCGATTGCCTTGTGAAGTTGCTCTGAAGTTGCTCTCATATATATATATATATATATATATATATATATATATATATATATATGACACACACTATACAGACAAAAGTGCCACCTGACTATTACACCAACAGGGACATTGCATTCTAAATACATACAGTAAAGGAACAAAATATTTAATCCCCTGCTGATTTTGTACGTGTACCCACTGACATGATCAGTCTTGTGCTCTTGTAGCCCATTCCAGCCTCGTGTAGGTCTACAATCTTGTTCCTGACATCCTTGGACAGCTCTTTGGTTTCTGCCATATGCAAGAGATTGGAATCTGATTGTTTGCTTCTGTTTGCATGAGCGCCCCCTAGTGGACTTTTGGCTGAAACATTTCAACACCCGGAGAGTGTTGCCTAAGGGTTGCAGCTGTGTTTCCATACACAAAAGGAAAGTCATTACGACTAATTACTTTTCTCATTTACCTCCTCACTCTTTATACAGGTTTTCCCACCTTTTGCACATACTACTGTTTGCTTCTGTAGACAGGTGTCTTTTATACAGGTAAAAAGCTGAGATCACCTGTATAAAAGACACCTGGGAGCCAGACATCTCAGCTTGTTACCTATATAAAAGACACCTGGGAACCAGACATCTTGCTGATTCCTAGGGGATCAAATACTTATTTCACTAAGTAAAATGCAAATCAATGTATTACTTATTTGAAATGCGTTATTCTGTATTTCTTTTTGTTGTCATTCTGCATCTCTCTGTTCAAATAAGCCTACCATAAAATTATAGACTGATCATGTCTTTGTCATTGGGCACAAAAAGTACACAATCAGCAGGGGATCAAATCATATATATGTAAGCAAATGATCATGTCAGTTGTGTATAATTTCAAGATAAAGCCATTCTAAGTCAATACATTTAGCATATTCCCAGAGAAAGTTTCATTTATTAGATTTATTTCCAAAAAATATTCGGAACCTTTCAACTGATCTGTTAATTTGTCTCATTTAATTATATTCTGTACAACGGTGATATTCTATGCAGTATCCATTTCAATTGGGTAGGGAGTTCAAAACAAATTTTATTCTGATTCAAAGTTTATTAGGCCATTGTAGCATACCTCTAACTGACAGTTGTGTATCATATATCTTTATCAATCTGATGAAAATTGGATTATTCTACTGTGATTACAAGAAAGAATTGCCATAAAATTAGACATGAGAAAAAAAAGTCATACAATATTAGTATAAAGCATAAAATAGGATTGAGTTTATAGAGCTTTATCTAAACCAGTATTTGTGCACATATCGTTACTGTCTTTTTCTGGAATTCACAATTAAAGTGATGACCCATAGTCATTGTGGAAAGTTAACATTCAGACCATCTAGTCAACCTATTTTTCTTGATGTAAGGATTTTAATCAGCACATGTCATGTATTTAATTCAAGATAGCTTTATGCTTATGTATGTTTAAATTCCCTTACTGTTTTAACCTTTACCATGTCTGCTGGGAAGCATCTCCATTTAAAGTTAAAAGGTACGTTCCATGTAAAACAGTATTTTCAAACTTGAGCGTACAATACAGTGTTGTATACGGTCATGTTGGTTAGTATTGACAAAAACCTAAATTATAATTGTTTTTTATCTTGTATGCTATTGGCCGTCTATTGCCTTGTAATACTCAAAATTAAGGTTTGTTAACACTTTGCTCTATTCTTGATGAATATGATTGTATGCTATGTCCCTGAATTCCCTCCTCACAACTGGGCCCTTAACTCAGTTCATCTCAAAATTGTTTTGTATGGAGTTTTTCCCTTTGGAGATGTCTTGGGATCCACCTCAAGTGAAAAGATGAGTCCAGATGTGGACCTCGTTGCTCGCTTTTGCCCAGAAGGACCCAGCTGGACTCTACTGATGAAACCTATGAAGGCCAAACTGTACATCTGGGGTTGTTGATTCCCTTGTACAGAAGAAGTTTGCATTGCATTTCATTTCTGGACTGGTAGGATAAGACTGACAAATTGATTGAGATTTTTCCTTTGTAGTGGCACAAGAGAGCTAAAACTTGAGATACTCCCTAGCAGGAATGCACAGTAGGACAAGTTATTAAGCAGAAGTCCATCATCAGTGAGTTAATTTCAAATTTGTTTTTTATGGTACCCTAAAAATATATATAGTACAGCGCTATGGAATTTGATGACGCTATATAAAACAATAAATAATAATAATAAAGTGCACATCACACATTTAAATGCTTAAACTTTATTTATTTTATATGGTATATAGTATGGGTGTTTGCACCTTATCTTCATTTTGTTCACCTATCAAAGCTTAATGTCAATCTGTTTAAGAGGTGTATGGATTTCAAACTGTTTATTTCTATTTAATCTAACATATAGGTTTCAAACAATTCAAAGATTTTAACTGATTTTACTGACATCTCATTATTGTATATAACAGAAACATTGTTACTATTTTTCTAAAATAACAGATTCCACTTTAACGTTTTAAAATTGTTTAACTTTTGTAAATGGGGTTATTCACATGGCTCAAAATGACAATTGTAATATACTTTATTCAATAGCAAGATATTTATTTGTTTTTGATTATAGGATTTTATTACGTACTTAGACAGCGATATGCTGTGCTTGTACTTCTTGAACTTATTAATATTTATGCTATATAGTAAATCTGATTTGGTGAGCTAAAATAAGAACTCAAATTGACATATTATCATTGACAGGCAGTTTGATTGTTACCTATTGAAATTCAAGCAAAACACTTTTAACAGCTAGAGGTGTCTACTCTTTACACTGTCTATCCTATTCATATTAAGATTGATGTGCATCACTACCTGGGTACCAAAACAAATTGTTATTCTGTCTTTTGTTATTCATATGCTTTGGTTATTGAGCCATGCCCACAATCGCAATTCAATTTGAGTTAATTGTGGTTTTCCAGTAATTTCAATATTTATTCAGCTGTGGCAGTTTTTTATAATAAAGGGACTGCAAGAGCTTTTACCTGAATATATAAATAAGCACATATATGATGTAAATCTCCGTGAACACTGTGATGAAAATTAAAATTGAACTTGACTTGGTCAAACCCTAAACCAAGGGCTGATCTTCCACAATAAATTGTTCTAGATCACTGAGTTAGGTTATCACTCTGGGTTGATTAGGCTTTTGTTACCTGTTTGCTTGCCGAAGAAGAATGGGCACTAAGGTTTGTTTATACTATGAAGCACACAATAATCTCTAGCTAAACTACTCCCAAAAATCTTGCTTCTGTAGAATGCCCCCCTCCCCCAGCTATTTATAGGTGGGATACATAATTAATATCATATACTATAATTAATATTATATCAAGCCAATCCTTGTAGCTAGTTCTATCACGTTTCATAGGTTTGGCATATCTAAATGAATTTATGAAAATTGCCCATAGCTTGTGCATTTAGTTCGTCAGTCACTGGTTTGAAGATGTTTGGTTTCAAAGTACAATGAATTTCAATTTTTGTCCTTTGGGTTTGGACGAAAATCAGAAGGTTTTTTATATTCGAAAACGAAATTAGTTGATTCTTACCCTCATTCACACTCTCATACTCTTTCACACTCTCTCGCACCATATTGCCGAGTGTTTCTGTTTTCCTGTGTCTACTTCATCTCTAAACAAGCCCTGGATACTAAGAGTAAGGGCTGCATGACTGGGCCTATATCAACAGCAAGCATGCCAGGTTAGGATTTAAAGGATTATTTGGGGGGTTGTTCTGTAGGGTTGCTCGACCTATTGGGAGGGGTTTGGGTATCTATTTAGGGGACCGTTTTCTCGCCACTGGTCAGATGCTATTGACCAGCATTGAAAACAGTAAATCCCCGCCCTCTTTCCCCTTTTTTATTTCACCTTTCCTTATATGGGAATATAGTTTTCGACGGAATTTTGGAGATAGGTATGCTATATTTATAATTGGTTGTTATACCAAAATTTTATGTTCAATGTGTTTTTCTCCATGGGTTCAATCCCTGGGGGATCTTTCGGAAGGTAGGGTGTTCCGACCCAACGGATTCTGTTTGGTATTTGGCGGGATATCCCTATAAAATGTTATTTATTAACGGTTATGGTTTTACATGTTAGTGATGGTATAACCTATCTCATTTTGTTCTTAATTTATTTCTTGCATTGGTCACAGTAATAAAGAGCTGTGACACTTTTCCAACAACCTCATGTCTCTTGCATCTTATTTAAGGTTTGGTTTACGCTGTATCTTAATATAAGTGCCCAAGTCATGCATCTTCCTGTTCTTCTGTATTCTTTCTTTTTTCTTTGTGTATATATGTATATATATATATATATATATATATATATATATATATGTATGTATATATGATATAGTTTAATATAATGTAATACTTCCCAAACGTACAGGGGCATTCGGAAGCCTATTCTGAACAAAATGCATGCTATGGGGCGCGCATACAATGAGAAAAAAAAAATACAATAATAGTGGAGATGATCCATTTATAAGTTGGTAATGTGAAAATATCTAGTGTTGCACTCACAAATAAACGGGTACAAACAAGTTAATAAAAAAAAATCTCTACTTCCATGATATCTAAAAACAAATCAAGGTAGACCAATAGCATATTATATTCACAGCAACATTATAGAGAAAGTCCAGAATACTTACAGGATAATTTGCACAATAGTTTGTCCCCTTATATACCAAGTGGGTTGAGAAGTGAGATGAAAATTAACTCTCTCTCATACACATACACAAAAAAATATGAAATAGTGGTCTCCAGAGATGAATAATTACACATATGTTCCTCCACCCCTTGAGGGGATATATTATACAAGTATAAACATCCCTAAAATGGTTAACATTTATAAATATGCTCTGTGGAAGTCATAGACCCACTCCCATGCCTCTCTTCATCTAAAATTTCCTGCCAAATTTGGACAAATATAGTGGACTACTTATGGGTGCCATTGTCAGCCTAACTCAAGAATCAATAATTTCATGAGAGCATTATAGTTTTTGACACTTAATGTACACATCACACAATGTAGCAGATGGAACTTTGAGAAGAGGGTGGCGCCTCTGGGCACACCCTCTAGCTTGATTGAAAATTCGGAGCTCTTCTCTTCATTTTCATGTGTTTTGTTGGGAGGTCCCTCTTCATTTTCAGAGATTTGTATAAATTGATGAAATTTGAAAATGTAATTATAATTTAAATTAGGACAAATCTGAATGTACAAGACTAGCAGGGAACATCCTGACAGTGCTTACTTACAGCCTTAATGTACGTTATGCAAAGGGTTGTTGGATCCAAAACCCACCCCTTGCCATTTAATATGAAATTCTAATTAAAATTAATCTTGTTCATACTTGACGCTATTTATTCTCTAACATATCAAGTTGTATGATTTAATATAAAAAAATCTGGTATTTGGAAGAAACATTTTCAGTCTTTGGTCTCAGAACTGACTTTGGTGATGTTTTTTATACTAAATAACAACATTTTTTAATGAAAAGTTTTGTAATTTTAAACAAGAGGTTTTGAGTGTTTTTTCTCAGTAACTGTACATTTAAAACTCATTCTTACTGCAAACACTAATGAAGCAATTTTCATTTTCCTTACATTCAAGAAACCTCCTGGAAATTTCATTATTAAAACATTTAAGAAAACCAAGATTTTAAATGATTATAATTTAAAGTAATGAATTCCAACTGTTCATGAATGTTTCTGAACATTACAACTGAAGAGGGCAAAAAAAGTTATATTTGTGTGATTCATTGACACAGTCTGATGGGCAGCTGGTAGTAGAAGTACCCTTAATGAAGCATGATATTCCATGCTGCTTGTCTTCTTAGAGGAGATAACCTGCACCTTATGGTTGTTTTACTTTCAAAGGTTGCTAGAGACAAAAGATTTAGCAATAATACATGCTTAAAATGCAAGAAAGGCACTGACATAACTACAGGGGTTGCAGCGGTCGCAGCTGTGACGTGGCCTGCACTCAGCAGTAGGGTGACCACATTTTATTTCTGCCACACTATGAAGCCCATGAGATCACATGCATATAAATGTGTATGTATATATATATATATATTAGACCCTGCTGCTGAGATTTATTAATTTTAGCCCCTGGTGTCAATATATATAAATATTAGACCCTGGTGCCAATACAATTTATATTGAAAAAAATGACCCTACGCAAGCATTTCCTTGGGCCCTGCTCCACGCTCCCAAGCATGCAATCACTCCTCCTGCACCACAACACATAAAACAGCACTAGCATGTATGGATCAACTGAATAAGACATCGGAACCTACATAACTACATAATAATGTATGGAAACATCGCATAGCAGGGATAGATCAACACATTAGCACACAAACCCAGCTGTGCATGTATAGATCAATTGAAATTCACATGTGAACTCAGCACTGAAGGCATACAAATCCTGTATTTTTCAGGTATACAATAATAATTTATGGAAACATAGCATCGTAGGTATAGATCAACTCAACACACGACCCCAGCATTGCAGGTATAGACCAACTGGAAATCACATGTAAACTCAGCACTGATGTTATAGATCAAAAAACACATGGAAACAGCACTGAAAAACTCAGCAATAAAGGTATAGATAAACCCCCTAAATTACAGGCATAAATCACAGGTTGTACACCCCAAAGCCAACTCTGGCGTCCAAACTGCCCACATAGAACCTGACCAGCACCCAGATAACTGTAACGTTCACCCTTCGCTGTATGGACTTGTTGAAATTTGGTGCTATTCATTTCGTGTTTCCAGCCACTAGTGGCCGCCCTTGCCACTCAGAACCACTCTGACTCATTATCAGGTCCAGCTGCAGTTGATTTCATGATCAAGACAGCCTTTATAAACCTGCCCAGCCCTGCAGTTTGGGCCTTGACATTGAGGACCACCTGTTTTGGTTCCTGCTTAAGTTCCTCATCTGTTCCTGCTTTGGTTCCTGAGTTGCGGCCAGTGCCCCACTAAGTGGACTCCCAAGTTAAGTGCCCTGCAAGTGAGCTTCCTGCAGTGTGCCCCAACCAGAGGGCTTCCTGCCGTATGTGCCCCAACCAGAGGGCTTCCTGCCAAGTGACTTTCTTTGTATATATTGTTGTACCATCATATGCAATACAACTCTTAATCCGCATATTCTGTCTTTGAGTTATTTCCTGCGCCTGTCTGTACCAACCCCAAGCCATCATGCATCGTGGGGTACAGACAGAGCCCCTCGTATCCCCTGCACCTGGGCTCCTATCAGACCTGCTCCCCCGGTTCGTGACAATAACACACATAAAACTTGCCATCTTTTTCCCCAAACAGCCCAGCATGAGCAAACTTTGTCCCCAAACAGTCCGTCCTATGCCATCTTTGTCCCATAAACACCCTGCATGTGCCATCTTTGCCTTTCATCCACACACAAATTAATACTCTCCCTCATTCAGACAATTCATCTACACATTAATTCATACTCCCTCATTCAGACAATTCATCCACACATTAATTAATTCATTATCTCCCTCATGCACACAATTTATCCACACACTAATTCATTTATTCTCTCACTCTTTATTTATTTAAATATTCTTACTACCCCCTTTCTCACTCTCCCTCCCTTTTCATAATCTACCCCCCTCATGCCCTTCTCATAATCTACCCCACTCTCCCCCATCCCTATTATCTACCCTTTACTCCTTTGTGGTTCACTTACCTTCCAGAAGTCCTGCATTGAGAGTGCGAGGCCCTCTGACTCCCTGCACTGCCATGGTGCACGCTGCTTCACTGCTGAGCACCAGAATATGACATCATATGTCGGCGCTCAGCATGACATGCCGCCACCGCAACCAAGCTAGAGGCCTAGCGGATGAGTCAGAGGAATGCCGAGCGGTTGCTGAAAACTTCATAAGCAAAAATCACTCTGCGTCCCTCTCTCTCCTCCGCATCAAAGAAAAAAGATGGCGCTTCAATTCCGGGGCAATGCATTGTCCGGGACTGAGGCTGCCCAGGACCTGGGACTTAAAGTCCCATTGTGGGAATATCCCGGGAAATCCGGGACATGTGGTCACCCTACTCAGGAGATGTTGCTGAACACATATTGGGGTTTAGATTGACAGGAGCTGTAATTTCAAATGTAAAGTACAATGTGTGTGAAAAATGCAAATTACCACCATAACATTTGACAAAGGCTGGTAGTAGAATTAGGGCATAGTAAGAGTTAAAATACTAGCATTTGATATATCCAGGGGTGTCTAGTTTTCCAACATATATGGTTTGATGGAGGTAAATTGAAGTGACCAGCTTTGAAGATGTCCCAATCAGGACATGCGGCAGAATGATCAGATTTGAAAACAATGGTTTTGAAATAGCAATATGCTACTTGTACTTATTGCCCTATAACTTGCAAGAAAACATATATTAGAATCTATTTAGCAGGTTTTTTTATTAGCTTTTATAGATGAGTAAAATATTTTTCAACTAAATGTCAGAAAAAGATTTTATGATCAAAATACAGTACTTTTGAAGCTCTTTTTGACCTGAAAAACAATATAACATTTGTGTGGGTATACTAAATGAAGGAGAAGAAAATTACAGCTAACACTGCAAAAATGTAAATCAACCATTGTCACGAAGGGTAAAAAAAACCCTATTTCAATTTACACAGCATTTTATTATTATTGTTACAAGAAGCTGGGCTGATTTTATATTCAGATAAGATAAAGGATTGTATTTATGTAAGCCAGAACCAGCAGCAAGATAAATTGATGCTCAATTAAAAGTGATCAAGGATATAAAATACGTGTCTTTGTAAAATCTGCACTGTATACTGTATGCTAACATGTAGGTCTCCACACGTTATTCTCGCTGCAGTTATTTTTTTTCCTACTGCAGGTGCACTGCAGTGATTTCAAGGGCCTAGGAAATTGATAAAGAGACTAGCGCATGATGAAATAACTCTACTTTAGTGCATAATCCCACACAATACAGTACTTTCATCATGAGCAGAAAATAAGTAATGACATGTGAATGATTACTCTTATTGACTCATTTTTACTTCTATCAATTTAACATTGATCTCTTTATCCTGATGTCTACTGAATAACTGGTAAGGCAGGGTTATAGGTACAGTATTACAGTTAACTAGCATTTACAAGCAAATCTAAAATACTAAAATGTAGTGCGTTTCATGCCAAAAACTCACAATGTACTATCATTGACAGGGGATGGGTAATACTTTGCTTGTCCATCTTCAGATAACCTTCCATTCTATGCTTGGTTTAAACAATATTAAAGGAATAAAAGGATGTGTAACTGTTCTGTCTAACCTATTAATGTGTTTAATCTAGCATCTATTTTAAGGAAAACACTTTGTGTGAATGTAATTAAAGAGGATATTGTTTCATTTAACAATTGTTCTACAAAAGGTACATTTAAAATGTTAATAACCTTAAAGGGACACTCCAGCCAACATATGCACTTTAATTCACATGATAGCTCAGATGACAGTTTAAATTTATGTGGTGCCCCCCTTGAAAATGCATGTGGAGATTCTACAGCATCCTCCAAATATGCCTTTGCGTCCTAACTTGGAGATGTTCTTGCATGTGAAATACTTACCAATGGTGTAACTACATGGGTCGCAGCGGTTGCAGCTGCGACTGGACCTGTGCCTATAAGGGTCCCAGTCTGACCCCTGCCACCCCTTCTTCCTGTCTCCTCGTACCGGTTCAAAATAGTTTCTGACCTGGACTGCATCGATCCTGCTCAGAAGGTCCCTTTCTAAACTATTTTGAACTGGCACGGGGAGACAGGAACGTATCGGGGTCACATGATGTCGAGTGACCTGGCGGTGAAACCAAGGCTGCCCGCACAGTGTTATGTATGTATGCATGTGTACTTGTGTGTGTGGGAGCTTGGATGTGTACTTGTATATGTGTGCGTGTGTCATTATCTATCCAGGCAGCGGAGCTGCATATCTCTGTCTTGCTTCAGTTTCTCTGTTTTTCTTCAATCCATTCCTGGATTTCCTTATGCTCTGTTCTGATCTTCCATTCCTTGCTTCTAGTTCTGCTCTTTGCTTCAGCTCTGTTTCCTGTATAAGGTGTGCCCCAGCCATTATGCTTGTCTCAGTCTGCAGTCCAAAGGTATGTCTCCTTGCTATGTGTTTAGATTTCTTATTTGGTTTGTTTAGTACCTCTGTATATTGGAGTACTTTGGCATAATGGTGGGCTAAGCATACTATGGCCATAAGATGTGACGGAATCTACAATAGTTATCATATAGTCCTAGGCTAGCCCTGTATTTATGTGTGTCAGTCTGTGATGTAACCTGTGGGGTATCCTGTCCTGTATCCCTGGTAGAGGGGTGTCCTGTTCTGTGTCCCCGGTAGAGGGGTATCCTGTCCTGTATCCCCGGTAGAGGGGTGTCCTGTCTTGTATCCCCGATAATGGGGTGTCCTTTCTTGTATCCCCGGTAGAGGGGTGTCCTGTCCTGTTCTTGTCGAATCTTGAGTATTCCTTGTCTTGTTCCCTGTTGTGTCGTGTATTATGTATATCTTGTTATGTTTCTTGCCTGGTCTCCCTGTTCCTTGCTCACTATGTTTCAGCTATTACTCTGCTTAGCTTCCACACTCCCAGCCTGCAGCATCCCACACATGAGTCTAGTGCTATGTCTCATGCCTGTTCCAGGGTGGTTGCAGGATACCACTTTGCTTTGTTCTGGACTACATCCGCTGCTATATCAGGGCACTGGTATGTGTCTGCAAAACCCTAGATGCTCAATACCCTACACCTACACCCAAATACACCAGGACAGGCTCTGCCACACTGACACACACACCAAGACACACTCTGCTACACCGATATCTACATCAGTGTTTTTGTCCCTTGTGTATTGATGCCTCAGCCACCACCCTTTTAGAATTGATTAATGTGGTGCCCCCATACCCTTGTATAATCACCTCTACCCAGCACTATTTGCATTAATGCCCCCAGCAAGTTCCTCCCTTTATTATTGATTTATGTGATGGCCCCAGCTGTCCCATTGTGTATAGATGCCCCCTCACCCTTATGTATTGCCCCATGTATATTTATGTCCCCACCCAGCCCCTCATTGTGTATTAATGCCCCACACATACTTAAATATTGCCCTCAGCCTTCCCTCCATTGTGTATTTATGACCCTCAGCTAGCCCCCCTTTAGTATGTCAACAAGACTGATGCCCCATTCCCCTCCTTTGAATATAGGTCTCATTCGTTAGAATCGGGGGGCCACATTAACATCATTGTCTCCCACAACTCCAGTGCTCCACCTGTCCCCCAGGCCACTGGGAAATCTCCCAGCTTCCCAGTAGGCAAGTTCAGCCCTGGTGATGGCGCCCACAGTGTCCTATGGGCGGTTCCAAATTCAATGGGGGAGGGCAACAAGGAAGATAAGGAATAACCTAAGGAATGCCCCCTTTGCCCCTGTGTAACCACGCTACTGATCTGGGGCACAGTATATCAGTAGAGAAAGAAACTGCCCAAGTGTCCTTAAACTCCAACACCTCCCCTTTCACAGCACATAAACAAGTTGAGCTGGTGAGCAGTGAGGTATATGGCCGTGCAGCGACCGGACACCCTGGAAATGTAACAAGAAGCCCCTGGGAGAGAGAAACTGAACACCCGGCAAAGTCTAAAGAGAAGCTCAGCAGTAACCAGCCCGCAACCCTAATGCCCTGGCAGGGAGGATGCTAAAATGGGGTATAAGTACCCCCTAAGACCCCTTCCACAAATACAGGCTGTAAACACACTTTATATATATTTATATACACTCACTGGCTACTTTGTTAGGTACACCTTGCTAAGATTGGGTTGGACCTCTTTTTGCCTTTAGAACTGCCTTCATTCTCTGTGGCATCCTTTCTACAAGGTACTGTTAACATATGAACACAATGGCATCACGTATTTGCCACATCCATGATGCAAATTTCCATTTCAACCACATCCCAAAGGTGCTCTGTTGGACTAAGATCTGGTGACTGTGGAGGCCATTGGAGTACAGTGAACTTGTTGTTATATTCAAGAATCCAGTTTGTGATGATGTGAGCTTTGTTACACGGTACATTATCATGCTGGAAGTAGCCATCAGAAGATGGGTACACTGTGGTCATAAAGGGATGCACATGGCAGCTACTGAAGTAGATGTCACTTTAAACAATGCTCAATTGGGTCTCAAAGTGTGCCAAGAAAATGTTCCCCACACCATTACACCACCACCAGCCTGAACCGTTGATACAAAGCAGGGTGGATCCATGTGTTCATGTTGTTTACACCAGTGTCTGACCCTGCCATCTGAATGTCGTAGCTGGAATCGAGAATCATCAGACCAAGCAACGTTCTTCCAGTCTTCCATTGTCCAATTTTGGTGAGCCTGTGCGAATTGTAGTGTCAGTTTCCTGTTGTTAGCTGACACGAGTGGCACCTGTGGTCTTTTGCTGCTGCAGCCCATCTGCTTCAAGGTTAGACGTGTTCAGAGATGGTATTCTGCATACATTGGTTGTAATGAGTTACTGTTGCCTCTCTGTCATCTTGAACCAGTTTGCCCATTCTGCTCTGACCTCTGACTTCAACAAGGCATTTTCGTCCACACAACTGCCACTCACTGGATATTTTCTCATTTTTGGAAATGGTTGTGCATAAAAAAAAATCCCAGTAGATCAGCAGTTTCTGAAATACTCAGACCAGCCTGTCTGGGACCAACAACCATGCCACATTCAAAGTCACTAAAGTCCTCTTTCTTCCCCATTCGGATGCTTGGTTTGAACTTCAGCAAGTTGCCTAGACCATGTCTACATGCCTATTAGCTATTTGTTAACAAGCAATTGAACACAGGTGTACCTAATAAAGAGGCCAGTGAGTATGTG
>VKOC01048980.1:0-11657 GCA_009364415.1 Spea multiplicata
CATTGTACAGCGCTGCGGAGTATGACGCGATATATAAATCAATAACTATTCGTAAAAATAACAATAGCTTCATCCGCCTTTAATCTTCCAATAAAGAACAATCAGGCGTAAAGCTTCATTTTATAAATATCGGGTGAGAATGGGAAGAGACGGGTGAGTCCTGTGAGGGGACAGCGCTGGCTGGGCAGTCACGAGACGAGTCATGTGACAAGTGGTCATATCTGAGCCCTCGGGGGGGGGGGGGCAGAAATAAATAGTTAGAGTGGTGTAAGTTTCCCTTGCCCTAACAAGAGATGCGTAAACTAAAACTAGGGGTAAAAGGCCTGAGAATGTAATGAAGTTTCTCTGAGAGGTGGTAGATAAGTGGTAACAGCCTCCCGAGCAGAAGGGTAGAAGGTAATACAGTGAGGGTATTAAACATGCATGGGATAGAAATACGGCTCCTGAATCTAAGACGAGACCAACGACTGATTAAGGTTTGAGTCTTTACAGCAGGAGAAACGGGGACAAAAACATGGAAACAAGGAACTGCCCTGGAGACGCGATTACCACGTGGGGCAGCAGCCATAGATAAATGCCCAGCGGTGGGGAAGACATCAGAAGAGTCTCATAAAATGGATTTATCTGCTAAAACATTATTTATTTATGTTTTATTTCTTGCGTGAACATTTTAGTTGAAACAACAATAATCGTGCGCCAGAAAATGTTATACCTTCTACTTGATGGGGTCGGTTTCTGGTTCAGTGACCGGAAGGGGTTTTTAAGGCTTTACAGGGGAGTCCGGTGAAGGACTCGGTATAAGAATATTCTAAATATGAGACAAACCAAGTACCAAGTTAGGCCTTAACTCCTACAGCAGCTTAAACCCTGCGCGGATTACATGGCCCTCGGTGAATTTTATTACATGGTGAGGAACTTGTACTGTCTGCAGTACCCCAAACTTGCCTCTAGGGGGCAACATCTGAATACAGCAGACTACTGCCCATTCTAAACATATAGATTAAGATGTCAGATAAATGAATTCCTTCCCTGACTTTAGTATTTCAGATGGTAGGAATTCCCTACAGTCCGGCCGGTGAGAGAGAGAGAGAGAGAGAGAGAGAAGCTATAGGGTCAGTATATATTATATATAGAGAGAGAGAGAGAGAAGCATAAGGGTCAGTAATATATATATATATAGAGAGAGAGAAGATATAGGTGCAGTAATATATATATATAGAGAGAGAGGGAAGCTATAGGGTCAGTTATATATATATATATAGAGAGAGAGAGGAGGAGAGAAGGCTATAGGGGGTCAGTATATATATATAGAGAAGGCAGGGAAGCTATAGGGTCAAGTATATATATATATAAAGAGAGAGAAGGCTATATGGGTCAGTATATATATATAATATAGAGAGAGAAGCTATATGGGTCAGTATATATAATATAATAGAGAGAGAAGGCTATAGGTTCAGTATATAATATATATATATAAGAGAGAGCCTATAGGGTCAGTATATATAATATATTAGTAGTAGAAGAAAAGCTATAGGGTCAGTATAATATATATATAGAGAGAGAAGAGAGAGAGAAGCTCTATAGGGTCAGTATATATATATATAGAGAGAGAGCTATAGGGTTCAGTTATATTATGAATATAATAGAGAGAAAGCTATAGCCCGGTCTAGTATATATATATATATATAGAGGAGAAGCTATACGGGTCAGTATATATATATATATAGGAGGAGAGAAGAGAGAGGGAAGCTTATAGGGTCAATGTATATATATATATATAGAGAGAGAGAGAAGCTATAGGGTCAGTATATATATATATATAGAGAAGCTATAGGGTCAGTATATATATATATATAGAGAGAGAGAGGGTATAGGGTCAGTATATATATATAGAGAAGCTATAGGGTCATTATATATATATATAGAGAGAGGGTGTAGGGTCAGTATATATATAGAGAGGGTATAGGGTCAGTATATAGAGAGAGAGAGAGAGAAAGAGGGTATACGGTCAGTATATATATATATAGAGGGTATACGGTCAGTATATACAGATAAGCTGTGTAGATGTTGATGTCAAAGGACTGGAAAGAGTTTTTTCCCAGTAAATATGGACCATTAACCATTTATGCACCACCTCCACATGGCGTAAACTTGATGGAGATGTCTGTTTGATGCCGGTTTCCACCGACTCCTGGATTAATACCCAGGTCCCCGGTAATTATCCGGCCTGTAATTACCCGTTACACCGGCTACTGGAAGCCGACCATCCCCTCCACCATCATCTGCTGATCAAACTGCCCTCCCTACTTGTTGTGGCCATTAAGGATCAGGGTAACAGTGATGGGATGTTTTCCAGGGGTCCGGGCCCCTGCCAGGCCTGGGGCCCATCGGGTATACTCACCCAATCTTAATAAACTTCACGCATTGTGGGCCACACAGTATTTACTAATATGTTATGGAAACCCCCCGAAAAATGTGAGGAAGCTCTACACCTCTACACAAGGCGTCTGTTTCATCGAAACATGGATGGACAACATGGTCCTCCACCTGCCGCTCAACGTTCTAGCTCCTCTTATGATTTATGATGGGTGCAGGGCTGGGTTCATTCTCCCCGTGTGTGTAGAGCATTACGTGAGGCGTCAGAAGACCTTCCAGGCAAAAACAAGGCTGGATTTCACAATATGGCCTCAGTCTTTGGCTCCTGCATTAGACTTGTAGAGAAACCAAAGTAACAGCGCCCGGCAACCTCGTATTCATGGCCACACTGGGGTCATTCATATGCAGAGTCCTGGGTTATAGAAACCTAAATCGAGCCCAACAGACATTAAAAAATGCAATATGGCGGTCTCAGTGTATGAACCATGGACCATTACTGACCAATAAAGGGCAACTTAGATACGTTTCTGCCCCAAGTGTCTTGGTCAAGAACCATTGTCAAGATGGACAACCCTGGACCCGCAGGGTTAGTGTTCCTCAGTCACAGTCGGCCACTTTGCTCTTACAGTTGAGTGCACGAGGGCCAAGCCCTGTAGCCAAGGGCGGTGGAGATACGGAGTCCTTTGTCTGAGACAAAGTAATGGTTTCTACAACAAGACGTCTGCTGTCCCCGGGCCGTGTTCTGGAAAAAAGGTCAAGCATCATGGAAACCAAGCTCACCTCGATGACGCGCATTTTCCAGCAGCCGCCGTCTGTCCCATTTGGAATCCCATTGCATTTACAGAGTGCAAGCTCCCCGGCCCAGAAGCCCTTATATAAGAATCCAGAGCTGGGGGAGAATTCACTGGTCCCAGGTCACTCATCATGGACGCCACCAAAGTCATTCTGCTGCTGGCCGCCCTCTGCGTGGGGACAGGTGAGACGCGTGGTTACCGGATCTTTCTGTCACCAAAAGTCAGCATTGACTTTATTATTTTTTATTCTTTATGTTATATCAGTATTATTTCTTTATATATTATTATTATCTATTATTATTATTACTTAATGAATATAATAATATAATAGTAAATATTCCCGTTTGTTCCCAGGACCTGCAAGCTCTTTTGTGAGAAAATACATTTTCAGAAATATATATTATTAATTTTTTTTGGCGTTTTTGTTTAAAGAAAAAGACAAATCTGCAATATTTTGTACAGTCAACAGGAATGTTGCATTGGTTTCCATGGTGACTGCCCCACAATAAGAACTTGTATTGTTTTCTTTAAATATGGTCATCGTATTCTGCGGCCAATAATTTAACCCCTTCCCTGACCTCTCTATATATTAATCTCTCCTATTTGCACACGCATGTAATCTGTATGTTTTGTCTCCGTATAGCGGTTACTGATTGATAACCCAACCCCTGTGGAATTCCCCTACTATTGGCCAGTATGAAGCGGGGGTGGGGGGGGGGGGGCGGCTATACAATTAACTCTTGCAGTCCTATACTTTACAATCTCAGGATCTTGGGGCAGATTCTCAGGGTCACAAAATCTGGATCTGACTCCTTCCTATTCTCTCCCGCTAAGACTCCCAGTTGGTGTTTTACTGCCAGTATGTTATGGTTATTACCCCTGCTTGAATGCAGGTGACTCCGGTTCCCAGGTTCGGTTATATATATATATATACCGGTATATATATATATATATACCGGTATATATACAGGATCCATTCTAATTGGGTTAAACTGAAAATGAGTGCAATTTGCCTCCCGCTACTGAGTGATGGGAACCTGTATTTCTTATAAAAATTAACTCTTTCCGCCCCTGTTTGCAGCCGTTACCCTGCAGTGTTACACCTGCGCAGACCAGGCCAGTAACTCCAACTGCATGACTGCAACCAACTGCTCCGCATCCAGCACTTACTGCAAGACCTCGGTGATCTCCGGCGGAATCGGTAAGATTTGGACGTCCCACGTTTAAATCCCCTCACGGTATTACCCTCTACCACTTCTGCTGGGAGGCTGTTCCACTTATCTACTACCCTCTCGATAAAGAGGTGCATGCATTTCATTGTAATCCACCATAGACATATTTGATCCAAATACCGGTCTGTACAACATACATAAAAATCAGTCCAAAACTATCACTTATTTATTAAAAAAGCTTTTTTTAATGTGAGTTTTTTGTGTTTATTCCCTGCAGGCGGTCTGTCGGCCGCCACCATCACCAAGTCCTGTGAATCGGTCTGCGTGGCCACCAGTTTTAACGTGGTGGTGGTCTCGACGTCCGTGTCCTGCTGCGGCACTGACTTGTGTAACACCAGCGGGGCCGGCAGCGTGAGGTCCGGCTCCAGCCTCCTCGCCCTGGGGTTCCTCTTCGCTCTGACGACGAGCTTTTCTCTGTGATGTCACCGAGAGACTGGATGGAATTCCCGACAGGAAGTGGATTCCGGCGCGTTCCGGCCCCAGAAGAGGAAGTCCGGGTCACGCGGCTTTGCTAATTTTTGCGGGGCGCTCAGGAGGACTGTATGATGCGTTTGGTCACAACTGAAACCCGACTAACATCTATCCGGCTTTAAATATGTCCGTCCTTCCTTCCGTATTGTAAATTTAACCCCTTAACGGGGTAACGCTGAAATGTTCTCACTTTCTTAATAAAGATTTTTTTATAAGAATGTCCGTTGGTTCTGCAATTTTATCGTTTTCCCAAAATCCCACATTTCACAGCAGGGCCGAGCCTTGGGTCGCTAACGCCAGGGCACAAGAATTTTCTTCCTCAATCTCCCCACCTCTTTGGGCCCCTCGACTTCACCAAGTAACATGTTATCCACTTCCCACAGTGCCAGCTTTGCCCCAAACAGCTTGTTAGTGCCGTATTTGCCCTCAAACATCCTACCAATGTCAAAACAAATTACCAGTGCCAGCTTTGTCCAGCATATAACTTAGCCGTGCATCTTTGTCCCCAAAACTTACCAGTGCCATATTTGTCCCCAAACAGACTGTCAGTGCCATCTTTGTGCTCAAACACCTCGTCAAAATGATTTTTTTACATTTATTTATTATTTTTATTTGACTTTTTTTTAACTTTCCTTCTCTGACCGATCAGCTGCACTCACTACACATGAGAGGAGATTCACGTCAGACTTCTGGCAAGACCACCTCGAGTGCGAGTCAGTCCCCTGCACCGGGAGCCGGCGGGTAGGAGTGGGCACGAACGCTCGCAGCGCTACTTTCTTCATGACATTCCATGCCGTCACGATAGGTTAATAACTTCCCAGGTAATTATACGGCCTGTTATTACACCAGTATAACCACCAGTTATTACACCAGTATAACCACCAGTTATTACACCAGTTACTGGAAGCCGACCATCCCCTCCTCCATCATCTCCTGATTAACCTGTTTGTTGTGTTTGGTAACACGGATCAGGGTAACTGCGATGGGATGCGGCTGATGCTATGCGTTTTTTCCAAGAGTTCGGGGCCCCTGTCAGGCCTGGGGCCCATCGGTTTTACGGCCCTGTGACGGGACATCCGGTAATCCCATCGCCACAAACAATACCCCAACCGGACAGCCGGCGCCACAATCAGCCCGCCAAGCACAGCAATGCCCAGATCACCCTAAATCGTTGTTTTCGGGGGGGGGATCCCAAGGCGCTCCCTCTCCCAACCACCCCTCATCTGAGCCCCACCACCAATGGTATATTTGTGCAAAAGAGTCCAGGGGCCTCCGAGACATTTAGGGTTAAAAAGCCCAGCGGGCGCTCCTGCCGGGCCGACAGTTCCAGGGAATTACGGCAGAGACGCGGACGGGTACAGCGGGTACAGGGCGGGCGGAATAAAGATCCAGTGGGTCCGGGTGACACACGGGGGGGGGATATTATACTCCTCGGCAAACAGGGAAACACAACTGAAGAAAGGGTTAAAAGTCCTGACTCCGTGACAGGCGCCCAATCTAAATAAAGGCAGCAAATGCCCCTGAGAGGCAGTAAGACGTCGGCTCGCGATACCCTGAGGAGCCGGACGCGTTTCACGCAAACATTCCAAGAACATTCGGGGTTTTATTCATACAGTCTGGGGATTTACTGCCGTTTCATGGAACGATATTTTTTTTTTTACGTAAGAATTACTTTTACATAAATTACAGAAATTCCCTGCCCGGCGGCTGCTTGGACGCAATCTGCCAACTACCAACGCAGACAAAGGGATAGAGGGATAGACAGATAGATAGATAGATAGATAGATAGATAGATAGATAGATAGATAGATAGAGAGATAGATAGATAGAGAGAGAGATAGATGGATGGACTGTTAGAGAGAGAGAGATGATAGAATAGATAAGATACTCTCTCATAGATAGAGAGACGATATGAGAGATAGATAGAATAGATAGATAAGATAAATAGATTAGATAGATAGTATAGTTGGATTAGATAAGATAGATATATATGATCGATAGATAGACGCGAATTAGATAGATAGTAGTTAGACGCGACTTAGAGATAGATAGACGGTATAGTATAGATAGATGATAGAATAGCACGGTAGATAGATAGATTAGATAAGATCTAGATACGATAGATAGACGTGATAGATAGATTAGACGGATAGCTAGATAGATATGATGATAGTAGACGGCATAGATAGATAGATGATAGATAGACGGATAGATAGATAGATAGATAGATAGACGGATAGATAGATAGACGGATAGATAGATAGATAAAGCGGGTCTGCGAGGCAAAGATCTAACCTGAGATTTTTTTAACATTTTACCCAAATAATCTAATATCCCCCTAACTATGAATTTGTGATAAATCAGGTGACCCCAGGACTGCACAATGTGACCTCCCCCGGGTTACCCCCCCCCCCCCCCATATTTAAGAATCTTTAAACAAAAGATCATTCAGTTTGTTAGATCTTTGTTAAATCAAATGGGTTTTTTTCGTTAGATCTACTCTAAAACATGCAATATTAACAACCCGCAGCCAGCCCCCCCTCAACAAAAAATTCAACAAACTGGTATTTCAGTGGAGGGGGGGGTCAACCCGTATGTATTCCCATCCCCCGCATTCAAAATAGGATTGGGAATACCGTCTCCCGCGTGATAGATCTAACGGAAAAAAAACCCGTGGATCTAACCGGATCTAACGAATATCTACCAAAATCCATAAAAAAAGATAAAATAGGTGCCGCCTATTCATGGCTACCATGGACTTTTACATTTCAGTTACTTTGGGGGTCGTTCGTATGCAGGGTCCAGGGCGGAAGAAAATGAAAACCAGCCCAACAGACACAACAAGAAGAGACCACCGTGGTCCATTATTATGTAACCAAGGCCATATCCCAAGTGTCTTTGTCAAGGACTTTCTCTGGACCTGAAGGGTTAATTGTCCTGATGGGGGGGGCAGTATGGAAGCCAAACCCTGTAGCCAAGGGCCGTGGAGATCTGGAGATACACCTGAGACAAAGGAAAAGTCTCTACCCCAAGAGCCGGCCATCTCCAGACCGTATTCCGAAAAGTCTCATGGAAACCAGTCCAACCAGAATAACAGGTTGCGCAATTCCCAGCAGCCGACGTCTGTCCCATTTGGAATCCCATTGCATCCAAAGAATGCAAGCTCCCCGGCCCAGAAGCCCCTATATAAGAATCCAGAGCTGGGGGAGAATTCACTGGTTCCAGGTCACTCATCATGGACGCCACCAAAGTCATTCTCCTGCTGGCCGCCCTCTGCTTGGGAACAGGTGAGACGCCCGATTACTCGTCCTTTTTGCCTCTTAAGTCTGAATTTTTTGTTGTATTTTATTAATTATCATTATTATTGTAAAAAACGAACCCTGCGCATGGAGCAGAAACAGATCTCCTCATATATATATATATACTGCTGGGTAGTGTCGGGGTTTTTGCCCCAGTCTCAGGGTCTCGGGGCAGATTCTCAGGGTCACACAATCCGGATCTGGCTCCTTCCTAGTCTTTCCGGCTTAGACTCTGATATCCCTGCTTGAATGCAGGTGACTCAATTAAGTGTATCCTTAAATAATGACTGGTCAAGATTGAAAATGAGGGCAGTTTGCCTCCTGCTATCGAGTGATGGGAACCTGTATTTCTTATAACAATTAACTCTTTCCGCCCCTGTTTGCAGCCGTTACCCTGCAGTGTTATACCTGCACAGACCAGTCCAGTAACTCCAACTGCACGACTGCAACCAACTGCTCCGCATCCAGCACTTACTGCAAGACCTCGGTGATCTCCGGCGGAATCGGTAAGAGTTGGGCGTCCCTGCTTGAAATTTGATGGATTTCGGGGCTCTATCACCTAAACAGCACTTACAACGAGGGTAAAGCGTATTAGGTGGGCTATAGATGGCAGAAAAGGAATTCCTAGCAAACGTAAAGATCAAAACAACATAAAATTGGCATTTTATTTTTTATTTATTTGCATTACCCACAATGCAATTCAGACATCACGCTGTAGTATAAATTTTATGGTGCCACAGGTTTGATATTTTATTTTAATGGTTTTTTTTTTTGTGTTTATTCCCTGCAGGCGGTCAGTCGGCCGCCGCCATCACCAAGTCCTGTGAGTCCTCCTGCACGGCCAGCAGTTTTAACGTGGTGGTGGTCTCGACGTCCGTGTCCTGCTGCCGCACTAACCTGTGTAACACCAGCGGGGCCGGCAGCGTGAGGTCCGGCTCCAGCCTCCTCGCCCTGGGGTTCCTCTTCGCTCTGACGGCGAGCTTTTCCCTGTGATGTCACCGACAGACTGGATGGAATTCCCGACAGGAAGTGGATCCGGCGCGTTTCCCCCCAGATGATGCGTTTAGTCACAGCTGAGACCAGCGCTGGCATTTACTCGGCTTTGAATACGCTCTGCCCTTCCTTCCGTGTTGTGAATGTCACCCCTTGTGGGGGTAAAGCTGAAACCTGCTCATGTGTTTTTTAATAAATTTTTTATAATCATTTATGAATTTTTGCCTCCGCGTTTTACTTAAAGTTTTCCCAAACCCCGGCCTTTGCACTAAATAAACCCACAGGTTACAATAATCGATGTATTCGTTTCGTTACCCTAAATAAAGCTGTGTATAGAAATTGGCTTTCGGCGGGGGAAGGGGGGTGTGCAATGGCAGGCTGTTTGGGGGCAAATATGGCACAGGAGAGACTGTTTGGCTGCACTGACAAGCTGTTTGAGAGCAAAGATGGCACAGGCAGACCAGTTGGGGGGGCTGACAAGCTGTTGGGGGCTAAGATGGCACAGACAAGCTGTTTATGGGCAAAGATGGCACAGGCAGGCTGTTTGGGGGCACTGACAAGCTGTTGGGGGCTAAGATGGCACAGACATGTGGACAAAGCATGTTGCTTGGTGAAGTAGTTCCTAGTTACACCCCTGGCTGTACCATGTGACATTACTGTGTCCAATGGGACGGAGGAGTGCTGGGAGGTCCCGGGATGTCTGCGCATGGGCGCGGTCTTTTCCAGTTGCAGACAGAGGCTGCAAATGCTGTCATTTTCCTAAAAACAGCTTGAAAACTCCGTTTATCACTCGGCGGGATCAGATTACCATAAAATCTATTTTTTTTTGCTGTTTATCACTTGTTTTAATCAATCGGCCAGAAAGCCGCATTTGGACAGAAACCTCAGACAATAGAATGACAAATACAATATTCCGATCTATTTATATTTTTTTTATTTCCATTCCACGTTTGGCGTCAGGAGCTCTTTAAACCAAACCAGCTTTCCGTTTGATCAGTGTAACGTAAGGGCGTTTTTACTTTATTAAGAGGGTAGTAGATAAGTGGAACAGCCTCCCAGCAGAGGTGGTAGAGGGTAATACAGTGTGTTGTATTACATGCATGGGTATAGACATTCGGCTCCTGACTAAGACGAGAACCAACGATTGATTAGGTTTGAGTCTTTAAGCAGGAGAAGAAGCAACGGAGCGACTAGGCGGGCCGGATGGGGCCGGTCTGCCGGAGGTTCTGGGCTTTTTCTGTTGAAAGACTTAAAGTTCCTGAGATTCCCGGACATCACAGAGAAAAGCTCGCCATCAGAGCGAAGAGGAACCCCAGGGCGAGGAGGCTGGAGCCGGACCTCACGCTGCCGGCCCCGCTGGTGTTACACAGGTCAGTGCCGCAGCAGGACACGGACGTCGAGACCACCACCACGTTGAGATTGGTTTCCACGCAGACCGATTCACAGGACTTGGTGATGGTGGCGGCCGAGAGGCTTCCTGCAGGGAATAAACACACAAAGAAATAAAAACGCTGCGCTGAGTATCTGTTCGGCCGGACTCTCTGACTAATGGAGGGAGGACTTCATTAGCATCGCCATAAAGCATCAGCTCAGTGTGGTCACCCAAAATAATACATGACTGGCAGCAGGTGTGTCCTGGGGGGTTATTGCTGGATACAGCGCTGGGGGTTATTATTACCATTGGGCAGTTGGGGTTGTGGCAGAAGGTGGGGAGCGGTGGGGTCAGATCTGTGGAGGGCCACTTGCCTTAAGAAGGCACCTCACGGGGCCCAGCTTCAGAGAGCCACCAGGTGGCCACGTGGGAGCCGATCCCCGGGTCCGGTCAGAGGATCTCCCCGACTTCCCCATGATCCCCGCTACCCACAAAAGCACGGGGTGCTTGGGAGATTTATGGTTGGCTACCCGTGGTTGCGCCCAGTGCTGTGATTGGTCATCTAACGGTGACGTCCAACCCGATAAATTCTCACACAGGCAAAAAAGTTATTTTTCTGCTTTTTATAAATTGTAAGAATATTTCATGCTTTTAACTTTAATTAAATGAAAATGAAATGTGATTTGTGTAAAAATCCAAATAAAACCCCAAAATATTTCTGCCAATCAGAGAGATCGAGGCGAGGTGCATGCTGGGACCAGAACCTTTTATACAAATGTCTTAAAAATATTGAATATATTTGATTGGTTGATGTGTGAGGGGGAGGGGCAGATTTCTTACCGATTCCGCCGGAGATCACCGAGGTCTTGCAGTAAGTGCTGGATGCGGAGCAGTTGGTTGCAGTCATGCAGTTGGAGTTACTGGACTGGCCTGTGCAGGTATAACACTGCAGGGTAACGGCTGCAAAGAGGGGCGGAAAGAGTTAATTTATCTATACATTACACAGGGGCCAGCTCGCTGATTTACTTAAACATTATACAGGGTCTGGCTCGCTGATTTATCTATACATTATACAGGGGGCCGGTCACTGATTTATCTATACATTATACAGGGGCCGGTC
>VKOC01048983.1:0-10873 GCA_009364415.1 Spea multiplicata
GTCTCGGTCTCAGTTCCGGAATATGATGAATCCATGTACGGTGAAATGGAGAGTGGTGGTGTGATGTCTCCAGTTGTTCTGGCTTCACCTTTCTCACATTCATCAGGTCCTAGGCTGATATAAAGAACATTTGGGATTTAATGGGATGATCACGGATGAAGCTAATGGTTCCATGAGCAGAAACAAGCAACACACCAGGTAACATTGTAACAGCCAATAGTCTCTAGGGACATTCTGATCTTACCAAGCGGTTTCACTAAGACATGTTGTTCAATCGCCGTAACCACCACCGATTTATACAGGGATGTGATAAATGCCCCTTTATGGTGTAAAATAAGTTGTTTTTGGTAAATGCTACCCCAGCCAGGGCCTTATGAACTTATAACAATATTATTAAGTGGGAAACTTACTTTTTTTTAGCCTTAGACTTCCGGTATGAAGTATATAATAGAATGGCTAGAATCACTTCCAGCAGGACTTTACAGATAAAGAAAACCATTAAAAAGATCTCTGCATTTTCATTCTGAGATGTCTCCGCGTCAGAGCCCGTTCCACTTCCTCCTCCAACGACATGCAAGGGGCTCACAGCTAAAATCAGGATGCACAGGAGCTCAGAGATAGAGCCGTTGCGTCCCATTTTCGCAAGTGATCTGCTTCACGCGGATTGTCTCACTTATTGTGAATGTGGCTATTGTGACATCATCGGCTTGATGTCACAGTAAGCAGCATTTGGAACAAACAGTCCTTTAGAATTCTTTGATGTCATAGGTTTCCATGGTAACCACATTCCATGAGTGTATAGGATTTTACATGAAACTCCTCATGGCCCTTAATATATATCATATATAAAGAACAAAGCTTCACTAACTTATATTTATTAGAAGCATAAAAACCCAGAACCTGTTGGCAGATTGGCCCCATTCGGCCCATCTAGTCTGCCTGTTCCTCCAGCTGTAAAAAGTGAAAACTTAATTAGTCTTTGGTCTTGTCTTAGATTCAGGAGATCTATGACTATCCTGCCCATGTTTAATGTACTCAGACTGATGACATTTTCTAATAAAAGACATAAAGATGTATGAATAATATTTAAGAAAATGGGAATATAAACTTTACTGATCGTTTATTGATTATCCTCTAAGACTTGTGATAATTTAGGAAGCATCTCACAAATTAACAATTATATATGAAACTGAAGGAACCGATCATTCAAATAGTAATTCTCAACTGTTTTGGAACCCAAACTGTTGGCAAATCTTTGCAATGCCAGGTGCAACTTAACCCTATGTGTGCTGGGGGTCAGGGCACATTTTGGGAGGCTGGGTCACTTTCTGTAGTTTGCTTTAGTAATGTGTATATCTATCTATCTATCTATCTATCTATCTATCTATCTATCTATCTATCTATCTATATGGAAAACATTGGAGCACTCGCAGGGCTTCATATTTAAGTGTAAAGTCAGATCAACGTTTCAGTCTCATACACGGAGCCTTCATCAGGACATCATACAAAAAACACAAAAAATGCCAATTTATAAAAGAAACATCATCCCATAAGTGGATAAACACACCCACAATTTAGTAAATAGGTGACACCTATGAAGGAATGGTTAACCCCGTCAGTCTCTTTTGGACCTACTGGTACGTCCTGAGCTTCTTGCAGCGGCAGGGACACATCTTTCTGCTTGCCAATCTCCTGTAACGGTTGCCGGCGCGGGTGCTTGAAAGCCGTTACAGTTTAAAATTATTTAACAATAAAAAAATCACTAAAATAATATAATCAATAATAAAAAAATAAATCAGGTGAGCTAAGTGATGTAATTGTGTCATCACTAGCATTAATAACATGTTCAAGAGGTCCCTAAGAGGAACTCTAACCATACAAAAATGCACAAAATAAATGATAAAAACACCTCATAGTCTGTTCCCTATAAGTGCTGGGAATGTATGGGAATTCTATATAAATGAGGTATTTCTGAAATCAGGACACCTGAACTAATACATTTGGAGGGGATTTTCTGTCACTTTACCTTAAAATGTGTGGTTATTCAGAACTGGTGAAAAATATATATATAAATATACAAAAATTATTTTACTAAATTTCTCATTTTTCAGTTAATTATCTAACTATGGTATCAAAAGAAAGCCCTCCCTCTCCTTGAAAAACAAAAATATATAGTTTACATGGGTACACTGTTTGCAGGAAAGGGGAATAATCTCTGAAAATGGCAAAATTGCTCTGAGACTTGAGGTACCAAAACCCCTTAGTCCCAGGGGTTTAAATCACATAGAAGGAGCCAATAAAGGTTAACTGTCTTGCAAATGTAATTGCCATTCACAACTATTTTTTACACCCACAGTTATGTGAATAGGCACTTATGTAAAAGACTGATTAACACAGAAGGAGCCTATAAAGGTTTATTTGATTGCAAAAAATAATCGCAAGGCACATCTATTTTTAAACACCCACAATTAAGTGAACATGTTAAAAAAACATTAATACAAACAAGGAAGCCATATAACACGGGTGTCCAACCTGCGGCCATCCAGCTGCTGCAGGACTACATCTCCCATAACGCTCTTTCAGCTATAGGGCTGGCTGAGGAGTATGGAAGATGTAGTTCTGCAGCAGTTGGAGGTCCGCAGGTTGGACACCCCTGCCATAAAAATTAGCTTTTTTGCAGAAGATCTTTAAAAAAAACTCAGATACTTTTAAATAAGTTAAAACAATGACCTTTGTCAATTCTCACACAAGAGCAAAACAATGAATTTTCAATTACTATGCAATGCTAACATGGGTCTCAATACTATATAAAAAAAAAAGGATGTGTAACCTTTGTGTGTAGGGTGTACTCACTTTTGTTGCCAAGGTTTAGACATTAATATTAATGGCTGTGTGCAGGGCCGGCCCTACCAAGTGCCCTTTTTTCTTTTTTTTCTTTTAAGGGGAGAGAGAGGAGAGCCGAGTGGCTTTCACTTACCCGCACGGCGCCCCTCTTTCCTCTGCGAGCCCGCTAGCTCGGCCTTGGTGCCGGCTTGTAATGCTGAGCGCCGGAAAATGAGGTCATGAGGCATTTTAAACTTGGGCCGGCGCCCTGGCTGTGTGTTGAGTTATACAGGCTGTACACTCACTACTTTACATTGTAGCTGAGTCACATGAAAAGATATAATAAAATATTTACAAACATGTGAGGGGTGTACTTTTGTGACATACTGTATATTTATATATATATATATTCAAACAAAAGCCAAACCTGTACTTTTAAGGTACAAATCATTGGTCAAGAAAGGATTACAGAGCTGAAAAACTGCTCTGGAGGAAAGAGATAGTAACATTTAAAGGAACGGACTTTCATTGGGAATTACAAACACCTACAGATTGCGCATTTTGTTTGTTAGTGAAAGAGTCTCTTATCAACGAAGGTTGAGGTCTGGGGAAAAAAACATGAAATCATGTCTTGGAATTATACTCCATATCCTCCTTCTACTTGTGTTTCAATCAACTGATTGGTCCACTAAAACCCTCCAGAGATGGCCTCTGGCCAACATGAAAAGAATTCTGCTTGAAGATTTGCTCTTACTTTCTGAGGATCCATCTGCGCTGGAAAGTGATCATGTGGGGAGTGCCCCCCCCCGCACGCAACAGTCTAACCGACTAACATTTAAAGATGGATTATTTATGAAATGAGATTGTGGACATCTGGGAGAGAACACACAAGAAAAATGAAATGGGTCACTTAAGTGTCAAATGCATTAAAGCTCTTTGCCCAGTTGGCTTTGGCCAGAATATGTCACTGCTTCCCACAGTTAGTTGCCCCAAGCTCTCCCATTTCAGGGGGTGCTAGTTTGGGGTGGGGCTTGCAGGACTTGGAAGGAGCAGGGAGGGAGAGGACCAAATGCTGTGCCCGTGCCCAGGCATTACACATGCTAACTTGGAGTAAGGGGGAAACAGCACTTAACTCGGAGACTCTGAGTGAAACCTGCCAGGTTCCCAGGTTTCTTTCATATTTTAAAGTATTCCAACAATAAATGAATAAATTAGTCTCAAATATGTTTTCTGAAACAATAACCATAGTTCCCATTCTGGTAGCAGCTACTGTGAATTGTGTTTGCATACTAGCTAGAAAGGTCACATTGGCCTTTTTACCCTCAAAAGAAAAAGGTTCCACTAATGATTTCCTTTTTTCAGAATATATAGAAAGAAAGGGTGAAAAATAACCAGGATAATATTCTATTATTGCTACTACCTATTACTCGAAGATATTATTTGTCTTCATGGGGCTTTAGTTAAGTGCATGAATTTTTCAGATCACAAAAATACTCAATAGGGCCGGGCGTGCAATGATGAAGCGGCTGCCCTGGCACTGCAAGGTGTGGTGACATAAGTATTGTTGTCAATGGTTTTGCCAGTTGAACTCTTCCTGTATTACATGTCTTTTGATATGTTAACGAGGGCACACCTACAGTGATTCGATATGCCTGTTGAATGCAATATCTTAGTTCAGTCTCTCTGCCCACCATCCTGCATGGATGGGGTAATCGGTGATGTGCTGGGTTATGTTGGACCTTTAGGTTGCAGGTTAGTCTTGGAAAGTGTTGCATTGTATGTTGGGCTGTCACTCATTTATTGTATGTTACTGTGTTTTTGTCTCTTACTAAATATCTGTTAAAGTAGACCTTTGTGTTATATTTTTATATTTGGTTTAAACACCACACAAGGCACAGCCATGCATTACATTTTCATGCTCATGTTACTGGCGGAGAGGGATATCCAGGTAGCAGCTGCACATTGTTGCACCCGATCTGCTGCTGGAGTAATGGGGCACTGTTGGCTTTTGCCTGATATATCAGAAGGCTAATGCTAGTGTCACAGAAGCCTCTGTCCCCTGGGCTCCTGGAGGAGCCTGAGTGCCGACCTGCTCCCTATATACTATGGGCCCTGGCATTAGAAGGGGTTCTGTTTTTGGGGAGATAGGTACAAGGGGTCCATTGGGACTTCTTCTTCCCCCTGGTACGGAGTGCCACGTTTCCCCAATTACCAGAGACTCTAAAGACTGTGGAACTCGGAACAGATTTGGGCTACCTGCATTTTGGAAGGGGATTTTATGTGTGGTGTTACTCGCCATTGGGTCGGGACTTACAGGGCAGATACCTCTTTGGCCAGTATTTGCACCACAATCTGATAGTTTCCGCCAGAAGTCAGGAAACACCCTGTGTTTACTTCCCCACGGACTACAATAGAGAGCCCCTACTGGGCTGAGTGCAAATACTAAGCTGTGTGCAAAGGAGGGCCTGATGGAGAGCTATGTGTGTTTAGCTGTGATTATTGTATGTACCCCCCTCATACTGTTTAAATACTGGAGTGTTTTCCATTAAACAAAGTTCACAATTTTACCCTCAAGCGTCTAGTCTCGACCAGTGTTTCTTGAGGCGTTAGCGGCCAATTACAAGCGAGAGGTTCAGCGGTCAGAGTAGCAGAGAAAGCCAGATATACATTATACCCATTCGGGGTACCGAATGAAATTTAAATTTCCGTATTTGCTTGATTATAAGAAGACCCCCCAAAATCTGAATATTTAGGGAAAAAAAAGAAAAGCCGAATATATGACGACCCTATTAGGAAAAAAGTTTACCGGGTAAAATGTTAATTTCATGTACTGTTTTTGTTTTTTAATAAAGATAAAAAAATGATTGAGAAAAAAATAATGTGGTTTTTAATTTCCTTTTATTTTCCAACCTGCCCCTAATGACAACTAATAGAGTGCCCCATGATATGGCCTTTTAAACCCTCTAATGCCACTGTGCCCCATGATATGCCTTTTGACCCCCTATGTGCCACTCTGCCTCCAGAAATGCCTTATACCCCTTTATTCCACTTGGGCATTTAGGGGGTTAAAAGGCATATTATGGGGCAAAGTGGCATATAGGGAGGTAAAGGGCATTTCAGGAGGCAAAGTGGCGTATAGAGGGTTAAAACGCATATCTGGAGGCAGAGTGGCATTAAGGGAATTAAAAGGCATATCATAGAGCACTCTGCCTGCAGAAATGCCTTATGCCCCCATTTAACACTCCCCCGCCCCCCCCAAACTTACCAGCGCTTCTGACTCCCTGGTGAAACGCGTATTTGGAGGACTACCAGGACTTTTAAAGTACACGCTATTTTATTCTTTGTATACTTTGTTGGGTTGATTTTAACATAAGTTTACAAAATAAATGTGATGTTACTGCATCCTGGGATTTCCAAACATTTGGTGTGCTACAGCTGCTACCTGCTTCAAAGAAGGGGCTGCCTACCCTATATTAGGCACAAGCCACAACACTCAGAGCCAGGTAATTTTATGGCTCAGGGAGGAAAAAAACACAGAAAGACGTTTAGGTGAAGTGCCGCCTTAAGGGCACAGTCATGTGATTTTTAAAGTCTCCGTTCAAATTGTGAGTACACACTCTGTAGGAAACATATATATAATACTATCTATTTTCTATATACAAGACGATACTGCCTATCAATTTTTGTTTTTCTGTTTTTTTCGTTACATTTTACCAACCCAGCAACAAAGGGTGAGTTTCATTATTATAATATATATATATATATATATATAGCGCTCCACACTTTTCTGGTGTGAAAGCGTCAGAATATATATGTTTGCACTTTGTCACTTTGTGGAATAGGGGGTCATTGCACTGCTATCTTCTAAACCTTGCACGACCATCACTGCTGTTTGCTTGACTTTATATATATCTGAAACATAATAAAACAAATACAAGATTAATGATAGTCATAGGGCTATAATATCTTTATTGACACCACACAGTGTATTTGTTCATCTAGCATAATGTGGTGTGTTGTGGAAACAACTTTACAGGGCAAAAAGGACATTGTATGTAACATTAAATAACCCCTCAGAATGACAGTTTTAAAGCACCCCTCTTATATGACTCCAATCAAGGGGTCCTGTGTGATTTAGTGTTTTCTTTTAAGCCTTCCTCATGTTTATTGTGCCCAGATATGATATATTTGATATATAAAACCAAAATGTACTTAAGCAGAAAAAAAAAAAATATATTAAGCAAAAGCAATTACAAAATATTACAAAAATGTTTAAAGAAATTAAAATTACCAGGACTATAGCTAAATAAATATTTCTTACCCATAACACCACGTTCTTGTGTAATCAGTAGAGTACAAATGGTGCAGAGATCATAAAAGTTATAAAGGTAATAAAATATTAATCTTAAAGACATGATGCATCCAAACTCATGTGACTTGGATGGTTTGTGTTCTAAATAATAGCAATAATAATAATAATAATGCTTTTTTGTATCTATGGTGACATGTCATACAATTGAAGGAGTCAAACATTGTTGGTATAATAGTTTTTAATATAGTAAGCAGAGCATATATTATTCTCTGTTTTTTAAGGAAGAAATGCAGGGCTTCCCTAAAGCTCCAACCATTTCTTAAGCTGCCCCCACCTCCCACAAAGAGGCTTATTCCTGATGGTTTAATATATGAAGTGTGAGGTTAGTAGGACCCACACACACCAATCTTTGCAGACTTCATGCTATCTTGCATTACTCTGTTTATGTATCTTTTTTGGGTCTTGAGTCTCAGAGCCTGGGCTTTACATATTTAGCCCATGGAACAGTGCAGCAAAGTAGAAGGGGCCTTGACTGGGTGAGGAGGTGGGCTTAGGATAATGAAGTTAAGGGCCATTGGATAAGGGACTTTGGGAGGTCCTGTATAAATAGGTGCCTCCATTTTGTGACTTCTAATCAGTTTTTTTCTTGCCTGAATCTTTCCTCTATCCCTGCAATTAGCAGGGTAACCAAGGTTCTTCTTGTCAGTGTCACAGTGGTGGGGCTGGTCAGTGTAAGGTGGGGTGGAATAATAGGAAATACTGGTGTGAGAAAGGTGCATCTCAGGCTCCTTCCCAGTTAGTTTTGTTGTTGGGGTTAATGGTGTTGTTATATGTATGGGATGTCATTGTCAGGAGGAGGATTGGAAAGCAATAGGGGAATGTATGCACTGCTTTTGGTGGCAATTTTGGCAATTACTGTGTTAGTCATTTGTTGTGGTTTTGCATACATATAAAAATATGTAGCTAGTTTTTATCCAGTTTTGTGCCTGTGTGTTTATTTGGTTGGGAGTAATGGTATTGGGAGTCCTGGCCCACAAATTCACAGATTACTCAGTCATAGAAGCATAATCCACCTAGTAAATCTACATGTCATGACTCACAAGTTTACTGAATCCGATGTTTGAGGCTGCCCTTGTTCCAGAAGGTTGAGACAAGACCTACTTTTCTTTAAAAAGGAACTTTTTAGTTGCTTTCATATTCTGAACTTGGAATTTTACAAATAATCCTGTGCTGTATAGCACTTGGCAGAACCATTTACTATGTCTTTTAAACATTCTCTAATGCTTGGAGCCTAAAATCATATTCTTTTATACCTGGGGAGCCAAGTACACGAAAATATAGCATTTACAGAGAACTGTGTTCCGTGACCCGTAGGACTCTGAATGCTTTATTTAACTTAAAAAATCTATGTTTACATATAAATACCACGTTTTGCTTAAATTAAACATTCTTCTTTAATCTGCTACCATCTACAATTATCCATTGCTTAAATCCCTTTAATCAATGTGGTCTGTATATTGTTCAGCTAAAAGGACTGAAAAACTAGATTCAAATTGGATTTAAGGGAGAAGAAAAAAAAAACTATTCATTGAGTATATCGGAATCATACCGAGTAATTTTACAGGAAGAAATTCAGAATTAGCTTGTGCTGAAATGGGGTTTTATTTGTGCACATTCTGTAAGGTTCTCTGTTATTTATAATGAGGGATTTCTCTGATGATTATGTCAGTGGTACAAACGGTCAATGCGATGAAGCTATGGGCCATTATGGGACTTCTTTTATTTTCTACACATGCCCGGACTTATGATTTATGCTTTCTGTTATTTTTTTTAACCAAATTTATGTGAAATGCATTTGGCGCATACTGGAAACTTGGAACCAATGCCGTGGTTTTCGGTCGGGGAGGTCGGTTGGCCTTTTTGGCTCCTACCTTTTTTTTTAAGACTTCAGTGTTGCAGGGCTAAGATGTGAGCCTAGAAGATTGAAACTGGGGACCCTGTTGCCACTGTGGCTCTACATTGGTACCAATCACTTTCATGTGTTCAGGGTTTTTCAGGAACAAAACAAGATAGAAGGAGAAAAGATGGTGGAATCATAGCTAACTCCTGCTCAGTCATACTTTGGGTGGAAGAAAGCTGTGGTTCATTATAGTTAATTCAAATTAACTATTTAACGTGACTGTTCATACATGCTGCCCAACACACATAATTAACATAAATTAGCTCTGCCTAGTTATTATGGCACATGTTATATCACCGACAACACTACCATCCATCGTTGGAGTGCGTTTTAGTAGCGAGACATCTTTATCGGACAGGGGAATTGTATCACCTTTACTGGGTTTATATTTAAGAAAGTACAAGGAACAAGGAAATTAATTATATTAATGTTACAGATATTTAAAAAATAGTAATGAAAAATTCCCCAAACCCAGTGACTTACTTACAGTTTGTGGTGCTCGAGTGTTTTGAATGAGCTTAATGGGACATAAGAGTCAGTAAAGTTACCCTTGGCACTCTAAGAGTTTGTGTACTATAATGGATATTATGGACATGTAGGTGTTATAGCAGAGCCCTCATCAGTATACAATTAGCCAGGCATAAATATGCTAGAGTACAGCTCATAATCAGCATAAGCACACAGTCAGACTGACAGCATGGATTCCATTTCTATATAGTGATCCACACACTCATGGTTGTAGTGCATAACTCCCATCAGTATATATTGAGCCAGATAATGACAGTAGTACAATGACAGACACGTAACCTGGGACACATGCCAGGACCTCGCCTCAAAAATAAGGACTGTCACAGCAAAATCAAGCCAGTTGGATAGTATGGCTTACAACCTCCTAGAAAAGGAGACTAATACAGCGAGGGGAGAGGAAGGGACATACAGCATATGCAGTATCATATACAGTATATATAGAAAGAAAAATTGGTGGAACAATTTACCCATATATAAATTCTCTGCTATTGTAGACCCCAACTGTTGGCAATTTTTTCTTGCTGGTTATGGTTTATGGGGACCATGTGTAATATGGACCAGCTGAAGCCATTAACACTTTGTCTGCAGAAATCATGAGGGTCTGACTCCAGACATGTAACAATAAAAGAATACAGCATTAATACAGGCAATGGTATATTAACCCTAGACCTAACCTCAGCACCCCCAGTTACCTCCATCTCTGTGGTTGGAACAACGATACACCAAAAGATTTAATTTCCGACATCAGCGACTTTTAATGAAGCCTAACGAGGCTGTCTTTAGCCAGCACAGCCATGTTCTAAATAGGTCGGTTGTGGAAATCAAAGATCTCATTTGTAATCGGTCCATTGTTCAGTGGGACACTATGGGGCTTGATTCTTTCCGGTTTTGTTCCAGGGGGACTGGCAGCCTAGACCAGGGCATAGGCCGGAATACATCATTAATGATCGGCTCCATTTTGCTTCTGTAGTCTACCCATTTCTCCTGCTCTAAAGACTCAAACCTAAATCAGTTGTTGGTCTTGTCTTAGATTCACATATATTCACTGTGCTAGTGATATCATATATATAGGTATAACATATGTATGTATGTATATTATATAGGTATATAGCTATATATATATATATATATACACTGTGCTAGTTTCAATTGACTTATTATATTGTCCTCCAAGACTTTTGCTGGGAGACTGTTCCATTTATTTAGTAGCTTCAAGTAAGTAAATATACATCTGTCAATGATATCACAGT
>VKOC01048984.1:0-16185 GCA_009364415.1 Spea multiplicata
GCACGGCCACCTCCGCAGCAGCTGCAACGAGGGAGACCCCCCTCCACCGCAAAGCCGCTTCCACTACCTTCCTCTGAAGTGCCGCGCAGGAGAGGCAGACCTCCTGGTACACGGCGTCCTGCTGCTGCTCGGGCACGAACTCGCATATTGCGGGGATTTATGAAGGGAGATTACGCCATCCACAAGATGGCCGCAAGTCACAGACACCGGAAGTGATGTCATGAGGGGCTGATGGGAGATTCTGACTTCCTCCGCGGTTCTCCATTTAAACCCCTCAGACCAGTTTCACCTTGCCTTCTGATGGTCGTCTATGCCTTGTGCTAGCACCCAGATAGCGTTTACCTGTTTGATTCCTGTGTTTGACCTCGGCTTGCCTGACTACGTTGTTATCCTGTATCCTGACCTCGGCTTGTTTATCGTTTATCCTGATCTCCTGAATCCTGACCTCGGCTACGTATACCAGCTATCCTGTTCTCTGGAATCCTGACCTCGGCTTGTCTGAACTGTTCTGTCTTGGAGTCCTACCTGACTACGGTGTCTCCAAACTACTTGTACGTGACAGAATCAGAAGGCCATCATGAGACCCGCTTCGGTGGGACTTCAAGGTTCCTGTGAGAATCGTCTGGATGAGATGGATCATCGTCTGGATCAGTTTGCCCAGGCGCTCCAGACTCTTCTGCAGCGCACTGATCCCGGACTGCAGATGCATTCTCCAGCAGTAGCGCCCCCACCGGTTCCTTCTCCGGCTCCAGTTCCTATGAATCTTCCACCGCCACAACGTTACAGAGGAGATCCTGCTGCCTGTCGGGGGTTCCTGAATCAGTGCGAAATACATTTCGAACTTTCCCCTTACGCCTTTACTTCTGACCGGGCTAAGGTTGGGTACATTATTTCGCTACAAGGCGCTGGCATGGGCATCTCCTTTATGGGAGAGGAGTACTCCAGTAGTTTGCTCCTACTCGGAATTTGTCTCCGCACTACGCTCCGTATTCGACGTGCCAGGCAGGAGGTCTACTGCTTCTTCCTCTCTGTTTAACATTCGTCAAGGGGAGCGTCCTCTGATGGACTATGCTATTGAATGTCGCACCCTTATGGCGGAGGTGAACTGGACTGGTGAGGCACTAATTACAGCCTTTCTGAATGGATTATCAGAGACTTTGAAGGACGAGATTGCTGCTCGAGATCTTCCCTCCGATCTGGATTCTGTAATCTCATACGTGACTCAGATCGACCTTCGTCTCCGCGAGCGTCAGGTGCAACGGGACAGTTTGAGAGCACCGGAGAGAGGACCTGCTTTGGGTATCCTGGGTCTGTCGTCTGTTTCTAGCCGCACTCGGATGACGGTGCCGATTCGAGTATCCTGGCCTGAGGGATCCGTTTGCACAGAGTCTTTTTTGGACTCAGGAGCTGCAGAGAACTTTATCGATGCCCGTTTTTGTGTACAGCAGCTCATTCCCACCATGCCTAAAGACTTGAGGCCATTGACGGCAGACTGCTTCATCTGGCTCAGGTTACTCAGATTACTATACCAGTGACACTCTCCGTAGGCATGCTTCACAACGAGAGACTTCAGTTCCTAGTTATCTGCTCTCCCTCTACTACAGTCATTTTGGGTTTCCCGTGGTTGCAGACACACAATCCTACCATCGATTGGACGACAGGAGAGATCACTTCTTGGAGTCAAACCTGTGGGGAACACTTCACCGAACCCATTAGACTGGCCATGGTGTCTACTACGCTGGAGATTGTCGCCCTACCCAGTCAATACCGAGACTTTGCGGATGTGTTTGACAAGAAGGAGGCTGAAAAGTTGCCCCCGCACAGACCTTACGATTACGATTGTCCCATTGATCTCCTTCCGGGTACCATGCCACACAGAGGCCGAGTCTACCCCTTGTCTATTCATGAGACTAAGGCCATAGAGACATACATCGAGGAGAATCTGAAGCGGGGTTTCATCCGTCGGTCAACCTACCCGGCGGGCGCTGGGTTTTTTTTTGTCAAGAAGAAGAACGGGGAGCTGAGGCCATGTATCGACTATAGGGGCCTGAATAGGATTACGAGACGCAATTCGTATCCTATTCCCCTCATCTCCGAACTCTTCGATAGGTTACGTGGGGCCCAGATCTTTACCAAGTTGGATCTTCGTGGGGCCTATAACTTGGTTCGTATCCGCGCCGGCCATGAATGGAGAACAGCATTCAACACACGTTCCGGACACTACAAGTACCTAGTCATGCCGTTCGGTTTGTGCAATGCTCCGGCAGTGTTTCAGGAGTTTATCAACGACTGTCTTCGGGACTTCCTTCAACAATTTGTCGTTGTTTACCTGGACGACATCCTCATTTACTCTGCGGACTTACCCACCCATCGCGAACAGGTTCGTCAAGTATTGAGTCGTCTGCGACATCACGGCCTGTTTGCCAAATTGGACAAGTGCGTCTTTGAGACCCGCAAAGTGACTTTCCTGGGATACGTTATCACTCCTGAGGGGTTCGATATGGACCCATCTAAGGTACTGGCGATTAAGGACTGGCCACGGCCTATAGGCCTCAAGGCACTTCAGCGCTTCCTTGGTTTCGCCAACTACTACAGACGCTTCATCCGTAATTACTCTAGGATTGTTGCACCTCTCACAGACTTAACCATGAAAGGGGCCAATGCCTCAGAGTGGTCCTCCGAGGCCATCTCTGCGTTTGCTCTTCTCAAAGAGAAGTTCACGACAGCCCCGGTGTTACGGCATCCCAATCCTCTTCTGCCGTTTGTTCTGGAGGTGGATGCTTCTGAGTCGGGAGTTGGAGCTATACTCTCCCAACGGGCTTCCTACAGCGGACCACTGCATCCATGTGGCTACTTCTCCAGGCACTTTTCCGCAGCTGAACGGAATTACGATGTCGGGAACAAGGAACTGTTGGCGGTTATCCTGGCCTTGGAGGAGTGGCGTCACCTGCTGGAGGGGGCTTCTGTACCTACGTTGATCCTGACGGATCATAAGAATCTCCAATATATGGAGTCGGCCCAGTGTCTCAATCCTCGTCAGGCCAGGTGGGCTCTCTTCCTCTCCCGCTTTCCCTTTGTGCTGACGTACCGTCCCGGTTCAAAGAACGCTAAAGCGGACGCGCTATCTCGCATGTATACACGACCAGACGAGGAGAATAGAGCACCTGAACCCATTGTCCCCTCTACCAAGGTCGTTGCCGTCATTCGGTTGCGGGGTTATGCTCCCCTGCTGGATCGCATCACCCGCTCTCAAGGTCAAGCTCCGGATTCCTTGCCTCCAGGGAGATTGTATGTTCCTCCCAGTTTGCGGCTCCCTATCCTACGCACGCTTCATTGTGCTAGAACCTCGGGACATGCGGGAGTGGCGCGCACCAAGGACTTACTTTCTCGGACCTTTTGGTGGCCTCACTGGGGCAGGGACGTTACAGCTTTCGTCCAGTCCTGTACGAGGTGCGCAGCCAACAAGTCCTCTCGTACTCGTCCTGCTGGGCTCCTTCGACCTCTTCCTTGTCCCTCGGTTCCCTGGACTCATGTGGCCATGGACTTTATTGTTGAGTTGCATCCGTCCAGGGGACATACAGTGATTCTCGTGGTGGTGGACCGTTTCTCGAAGATGGCGCACTTCATTCCACTACGAAAGTTACCCAACGCCTCCACCTTGGCTGATATCTTCATCCGAGAGATTGTTCGGCTCCACGGAGTGCCATCTGAAATCGTGTCGGACAGAGGCACCCAATTCGTAGCAAGGTTCTGGCGCGAATTTACTAAGTCCTTGGGAATCACCTTGGCCTTCTCCTCGGCTTATCACCCTCAGACGAACGGTCTAGTGGAGAGAGCGAATCAACATCTGGAGCAGTACCTGCGTCTCTTCATCAATGACCATCAGGATAATTGGGTCAATCTGCTGCCGTTCGCAGAATTTGCACGGAATAACGCGCTCCAGGAGTCTACCAGGATCTCTCCGTTTTTTTTCCTGTATGATCTCCATCCACAGTCTCTCCCAGTGACGTTGCCAGTTTCTCCTGTTCCGGATCTGGAAGAGAGGCTTGCTTTCATCCGTGCCACCTGGGCTTCGGTTCACTCTGCACTGGAACGCACCGCTCAGCTCCAGCAACGTCAGGCCAACAAGAAACGTTCTCCCAACCCCTCAAATCGGCCTGGCGATAGGGTTTGGCTGTCTACGCGGTTCCTGAGACTCCGGGTCCCTTCCATGAAGTTGGCTCCACGGTTTATTGGGCCATTTCCGGTTTTACGTCGGATTAATCCAGTGGTTTACGAGCTCTCGCTACCCAGAACGCTTCGCATTCCTCGGGTATTTCACGCCTCGCTATTGAAACCTCTGGTCTGCAACCAGTTTACCCGAGGTGCACGTTCCACGGCTGAGACTGCCAGGAGGGCTTCGGAGGGGCGCACTCCTCAGGTCATCCTCGATTCCCGGCGGCAGCAAGGCAGCCTACAGTATTTGGTGCAATGGAGAGGTCTCGGTCCTGAGGAGCGTTCCTGGATACCTGCGGCACGACTCTCCGTTCCGCGTTTGATACGCGCATTTCACGCCAGACGCCCTTCTCGCCCTGGTGGTCGCCCTGAGGGCGCCCTTTTGAGAGGGGGTACTGTTACTCACCTGCCTTCGGCCCCCATGTTGCTGCAGCAGCCGCCACGCAGGAGAGGGAGACCCCCCTCCACCGCACGGCCACCTCCGCAGCAGCCACCACGAAGGAGAGGGAGACCCCCCTCCACTGCACGGCCACCTCCGCAGCAGAGGGGAGTCACACGAGGAAGAGGGAGACCTCCCTCCACCGCACGGCCACCTCCGCAGCAGCCGACACGTGGGGGAGGGAGACCCCCCTCCACCACACGGTCACCTCCCCAGCAGCCACCACGAAGGAGAGGGAGACCCCCCCTCCACCGCACGGCCACCTCCGCAGCAGCCGCAACGAGGGAGAGGGAGACCCCCCTCCACCGCAAAGCCGCTTCCACTACCTTCCTCTGAAGTGTCGCGCAGGAGAGGCAGACCTCCTGGTACACGGCGTCCTGCTGCTGCGCGGGCGCGTCCTCTAGTGGCGAACTCGCATACAGCGGGGATTTATGAAGGGAGATTACGCCATCCACAAGATGGCCGCAAGTCACAGACACACACCGGAAGTGATGTCATGAGGGGCTGATGGGAGATTCTGACTTCCTCCGCGGTTCTCCATTTAAACCCCTCAGACCAGTTTCACCTTGCCTTCTGATGGTCGTCTATGCCTTGTGCTAGCACCCAGATAGCGTTTACCTGTTTGATTCCTGTGTTTGACCTCGGCTTGCCTGACTACGTTGTTATCCTGTATCGTTTATCCTGATCTCCTGAATCCTGACCTCGGCTACGTATACCGGCTATCCTGTTCTCTGGAATCCTGACCTCGGCTTGTCTGAACTGTTCTGTCTTGGAGTCCTACCTGACTACGGTGTCTCCAAACTACTTGTACGTGACAAATATATCAGCTTTTTTCTTTTCTTTTTTCAGATCCCAACCTCCAACATATAGTAGATGGCGCTGGCTCATACCGTAGAAAGCACAAGGGAAATACGATATAGTGTAACACGTTTTTAATCATATAAAATTGAAAAAGATTAAAAAAGGACTACTCTCACGAGAGTCACCACAGCTAAAAAAATGACTTTTTCTCATTTTTGCTAAAAATAATGAAAAAAACCTGCTAAATAGATTATACGGTTTGTCTTGAGTTTTGTTTTGAAATACCCAATTTTTTTGTTTGTTGTTGTTTTTTTCTGCACATTATTTCCCCCCCATGGTATGAGGGCATAAATTGCATTGGCCGGCTTCAAAGATACCCGAAATAGCACATGGGGTAGAATGAACAGCTTTGGGAAAAAAATAGTTTCAAAATAGCAAAACGCTTCTTGTACTTATTGCCCGATTACCCATAAAAACATTGGCTATTTCTAAACTCAGGACAAATAGTAGAATCTAGTTTGTATTTTTTTCAATTTAACACTTTTTTCATTTTTCATCTGTATATATATATATTAGGAAATTAGATAATATGATCAAAAAATGGTATCTGAACAAAGCCTATATAACGTGTGTGGGTACACTAAATGTGTACATCTAAGCACGAGCACCGAAAAAGTGTTAAAACATCCTCGGTCCCAAAGGGTACAAAAAAGTAAAAGACTGGTCCTTAAGGGGTTAAAAAAACTCTCTTCTTTTATCATGCTGATTCCCTTTATGTATTTACATGTTTTTATTCACATACCTTCCCCCCCAAACCCCTTTCCTTTCATACAGTCCTAACCTCAACATCAAATGTTCTATGCACTGCCCTTTTCTACATTAAACACAAGTTGCCACGGCTCTGAGTATTTTTATAGTTTACCTAAATCATTTGGCATTTGACTTATCCCTCCAAGAACATCAATATAGCAAAATAATAGACATATAATTAACTTTTTCTGCCTTTGTGTTTGATTTCATACACGTGTTAGCAATGGGTGCGGCTGAAACACCTAAACTCAATAGTTAGGAGGGGTGTCCCAATACTTTTAGTCATATAGTGTATCTATATCTATCCATTGATACAAACACTGCAGCCTGGACTGTGAATGTGTCCCTGCGATGTCCTGTCATCCCCTCTAGATGGCAGTGAAGCCACACTTAACCCGTAGAAGGCCATAGAAGAAAGTGACAAAATATTTTAGAGGGCTTAATGGCATTATTGGGATTTTAAAAAGTGTATGGCAGCGGTGGGAATCGAACCCACGCTCTCAATGAGACTGGAAACCGCATCCGCCAGTGCCTTCTACCACAAGGCCACGCTGCCTTACATCAACTGTCACTTGTTGTTTTCATTTAGTACCTTCCTGTGTCTTGTGAACGATCAGTGCAGACATGTATATATATATATATGCACAATGTCTATCCCTCGCATGCTTAAACTCCTTCACTCTATTAACCTCTACCACTTCTGTTGCAAGGCTATTCCATGCATCCACAACCTTTGTAAAGTAATATTTCCTGATTTGCCCCTCTAATGTAAATCTATGTCCTTTGGTTTTGGTAGTTTCTCTTCTTTTAAATATACTCTCCTCCTTTATCTGGCTGATTCCCTTTATGTATTTACATGTTTTTAATCACATACCGCCCAAACCCCTTTCCTTAGTCCCAACCTCAACATCAAATATTGTATGCATTCCCCTTGGGTTTTTATGCCCCAGGGGCATTATCTTGCACTTATCCACATAAAACACCAGTTGTCACGGCTCCTGAGTGTTTTTATAGTTTACCTAAATCAAATTTGGCATTTGGCTTAGCCCTCCAGGAACATTAACATAGCAAAAATACACATATAACTAACTTTATATGCCTGTGTGTTTGATTTCATACACGTGTTAGCAAAGGTGTGCGGCTGAAACACCTAAACTCAATAATTAGGAGGGGTGTCCCAATACCTAGAAGGTAGAAGGTAAGCAGGCATTGCAAGAGTGAGAATCTGACTATACACACCTAGAACCCTGGAGCTCAGACCTTGAGCAGGCTGCGTGTGTATTATACAGAGGTCAAGCATGCGTGTGTTATAAGAGGTCAGGCTGTGTGTTATACAGAGGTGAGGCTGTATGTGTTATACAGAGGTGAAGCTGCGTGTGTTATACAGAGGTGAGACTGCATGTGTTATACAGAGGTCAGGCTGTGTGTGTTATACAGAGGTGAAGCTGCGTGTGTTATACAGAGGTGAGACCGCATGTGTTATACAGAGGTCAGGCTGTGTTTGTTATACAGAAGTCAGGCTGTGTGTGTTATACAGAGGTCAGGCTGTGTGTGTTATACAGAGGTCGAGCTGTGACTTGTTTGATGAAATTGATGGATCTGTCAACCCAAAGAGGACTGTGCTGATTGGAAGGTACCGTATTTGCTCGATTATAAGACGAGACTTTTTTCAAAGCAAATGCTCTGAAAAATACCCCTCGTCTTGTAATCGGGGTCGTCTTCTAATCAGACCTGAAATAGAGTTCTGATTATGAGACTAAGATCCAGATCCCCCGCACCGCTGTCTCCCCCCCCCCATTTAACACCCCCCCACACACACTTACCGGTGCTTCCTGCTGTATTGCCGGGGCAGCAGGTTGACTCCTTCCGCTGCAGCTGGAAGGAGGTGTGGCCAGCAGCGGGGGTTGTCTGCGTCCATCGCGCAGACCTTCCCCGACTGTCAGAGATCAGAGTTCCCCGCACCGGTGTGGACGCAGACAACCCCCGCTGCCAACTCCACCTCCTTCCGGCTGCAGGGGACGTTGCCTACGCGAATCGCGTAGACAGCAACCCGCTGCCCCGGCAATACAGCAGGAAATGGAAGCACCGGTAAGTGTGTGTGTGTGGGGGGGGTTAAATGGGGGCACAGGGCATTTCTGGAGGCAGAGTGCTCTATGAAATGCCTTTTAACCCCCCTTAATGCCACTCTGCCTCCTGAAATGCCTTTAAACCCTCTATACGCCACTCTGCCTCCTGAAATGCCTTATACCTCCCTATATGCCACTCTGCCCCATAATATATATTTTAACCCCCTAAATGCCAGAATGGGATATAGGGGTTGTGACGGAAGCCTCCATCACTGGGGCCACTGGAGAAGCCTGACTGCCAGCCTCCTCCCTATTGATTATGGGCCCTGGGTTTGTAGAGACTTCTGTGGCTACCCCCAGCAGTATCTTCTCATCACTGGCTGAGGGGATTATCTCCAGCAGACAGCCAGGGTCTGCCACCAGGGAGAGGCCGCCATTCTTTTAGTAATGTTATATAAATCAATCTCCCCCACCTATTGTGTTGTTAATCCCGTTACTGCCCCTGTTGTCTCTGGAAGGCAGATTAAGGGGGCGGTTTGTGTCCCAATATCTTGTTTTATGTAAATGTGTGTTTTGCTGGCTATATCCAGCTCTGTGTGTCTAAAATAAATCAGTCTTCGTTTGGTTTTCCCCTACACTGAGTCTCGGCGAGTGACTGGGGGGCCGGGGAAAGTGTGTTGTCCCAGGCTAAGGAAGCACAAGACAGCGGAGGTAGTCGGTCGGACTAGCCAGCTCCGTTACATTGGTGGCAAGCGGTGGGATTTCTTCTTAGTCTGAGGGACACTTACTTTCTACCGGGATTGACCGACAGGACGGCAGACTTCGGTCGCCTTGACGAGGACATGGATGTGGTATCAGAATTCCAGGGGCTGCTGCGGGTCATCCTCTCCTGCTACACCACTGCCCTGCCTACAGAACAATACCAGAACTGAGGCAAGTGGTTCGACGGTCAGTATGGCAGAGGGCTGTTATACGCCGGGGTCAGTGTCTTCCAAGCTCTGAACAAAAGATTAGAGACCAGCGGGAACTACGGATGCCATTCCTGGGACAGCAACCCCAGGAGCAATGGGTATCCGAATTGGACAAGCTGGTCCAGCAGGAGGTAGAGCTGGAAGATCACTATAGGGATCTGCAGTGGTATACAGAGCAAGCATATTGGGGAACTGCGAAAGATTGTTCTCCAGAGGACTATGACTTTGGTGGCCCTGGATTATTATGGGATAGTCTGCAGGAGGATCCGGACTTCGGCAGTACAGCGGAGTGGCGGATCGAGGACATCCGGGATTTCAGGGAGTGGGACCTCCCAGATGCACTAGGACTTAAAGGTGATTTAGACTTTTTAATTACACAGGAGTGGGAACTGGAGAAGGCATATAAAAAACTGTTCGAACGCGTTCAACAGAATGCCCCAGTGTCCAGGGATTGTGTGGATTTTGTGGATGTGATTGAGTGGTCAGCTGAGGATGTTGACCCAGCCGGGGTGGATGGGACTGCGGTCTCCACCCTTGAGTCAGAGGGATACTGGGCAGCTAATCCAGATCCGATACTGGAGCTGTGCGACTTTACACCACAACCAGATCCAGAGACTGGGCATTCATTTGATTTATTGTCTGAGGATGTTAACCCAAGAGGGGTGGATAACACTGCGGTCTCCACACCTGGGTCCTCAGAATGCTGGGCAGTCTGCCCAGATCTCTTAGTCCCAGCTGAAGAGCTGGCAATAGGGCAGAGCGCTGCTGGCTTCTGCCCCACACCTGCAATGACTACAAGGATCCAGGGAGATGCGGCAGCCGGCCCTTCTCCCCAGCGGCAGCTCACATGTCCGGGAGCGGAGGAACCGGTCCTCCCTCTCCAGCGGCAGGCCGACCCACAAGATGCCCTAACCCCAGCTGAAGTGCTGGCAACTGGGCAGAGCATCGCTGGCCTCTGCCCAGCACCTACCAAAGCTGCAGGAATTCAGGGAGATCCAGCAGCCAACCTACCTCCCCAGCAGAAGCAGGGAGGTGGAACAGCCGGTCCATCCCCCCAGCGGCAGAACCTAATTCAGGGACCGGAAGAACCTGAACTCCCTCCTCAACGGCAGCAGGAGCACCAGGGAGGGGATGCAGGCGGCATCCCTCCCCAGCGGTACCCGGGAGATGGCGCAGCCGGCCCATCTTCCCAGCAGCAGGAGCACAAATTTTGGGAGGGCATTAATGGGCCAAATAAACTGACTGACTACGGAGTCAACCCGTTTGGGGTCTCATCCTATGTCAGTCCAATTCGAAGGGGGAAGAATTGTGACGGAAGCCTCCATCACTGGGGCCACTGGAGAAGCCTGACTGCCAGCCTCCTCCCTATTGACTATGGGCCCTGGGTTTGTAGAGACTTCTGTGGCTACCCCCAGCAGTATCTTCTCATCACTGGCTGAGGGGATTATCTCCAGCAGACAGCCAGGATCTGCCACCAGGGAGAGGCCGCCATTGTTTTAGTTTAATGTATAAATCAGTCTCCCCCACCTATTGTGTTGTTAATCCCGTTACTGCCCCTGTTGTCTCTGGGAGGCAGATTAAGGGGGCGGTTTGTGTCCCAATATCTTGTTTTATGTAAATGTGTGTTTTGCTGGATATATCCAGCTCTGTGTGTCTAAAATAAATCAGTCTTCGTTTGGTTTTACCCTACACTGAGTCTCAGCTAGTGACTGGGGAACCGGGGAAAGTGTGTTGTCCCAGGCTAAGGAAGCACAAGACAGCGGAGGTAGTCGGTCGGACTAGCCAGCTCCGTTACAGGGGTATAAGGCATTTCTGGAGGCAGAGTGGCACATAGGGGGTCAAAAGGCATACCATGGGGCACAGTGGCATTTAGAGGGTTAAAAGGCATATCATGGGCCACAGTGCCATATTGGAGTGGCAACCCTGGGGGCAGATGTGCGTAACTGGGGGACAGGTTGGAAAATACAAGGAAATAAAAACAAAAAAAATATTTTTCTCAATCATAGCTTTTATTAAAAAATGTAATAGTTTGCATAATTTATCATTTACTGGTAAAACTCTTTTTCCTATCGGGGGGTCGTCTTATAATCAGGGTCGTCTTATAATCGAGCAAATACGGTATTACAGTTGAAATAAAAGTATGTATGTTTTACTCTCCGCCTCTATTCTTTGAGGGCGATTTGCTGAGATTCCGGCCGCATGAATTGCTGTTTGAGGAGCCTCCACTCCAGGTTCTTTTTGTGTAACGGTTACAACACAAACGACATTCTCGACACACAGTGGCCACTGATTTTTATTTATCCAACTACTGCCTGTAAAGTGACAAATCACATCAATATTTCTCCTCAACGCTTTGACGCACCCGGCGAACTGTGTTATACAGCGTCAGGGCCGTGTTATGGAAAGGTCAAGCTGTGGGTTGTTATACAGAGGCCCGGATCTGTGGTTTTATACAGAGGTCGTCATCTATGGAATGATTCAGAAGTAAGAGTTCTACAAGTCAGATTCTAAATAAACAACCCCCAGAGAGGCAGAGCAGTGATTGTAATTCTCTGGCACTGCGTGGGTTACCGGTAATGAATGGGATCTTCACAGCCTGACAGGGGGGGTGATTAACATATGCAGCATGTAGGGCGCATGCGCCGCCAACACGTGAACTGGGGTAAAAACGCTTGTTTTCCTTCCACTGGAAAGGCGAATGTCTCTGGTTCCACAGCTGGGATTTACCAGTTGATATTCTCTTAGAGCCGGATATTACCATATGTTTTATTCCCTTTGAAATATTTCATTTCCCTTCACATACACACAATGTAACATAGCTTTCACGCACCAACTACTCAGTCATACCACTGACTCTGGCACTCATACAAAGCTATCCACTGCACGTCAGTTTTGATTAGAGCTCGCCCTCAATACAGCGGGTTATCATGAGGAGCACATTACACCAGGAACAGGCTACACGACCCCGTCTTGCGCAGGTTAGTACACTTCACTTCATTTATTCCGTTATACATTCGCCACAGAATGCATCATTTATTGTTCTTGAGAAAGGCTCATTGAGCGCTGAAACGCTGGACCTTTACTAAGCCAATAAACTTTATAAAAAGAAGACCCGCTGAGTGCATCAACTTTATGTTACATATAAATAGGGGAACAGAGGGTATATCAGGGGGGCACCGTGGCATATAGAGGGGTATAAGGCATATCCGGTGGTAGAGTGGCATATCAGAGGGCAAAAGACAAGCTGAGGGTATGTGGTATATCTGGGTGGGTGGAGTGGCATATCTGGGGGTATAAGAGATATAGGGGGTATACAGCATATCGGGGAGGCACTGGTAAGTCAAGGGAAGGGTAAGCGTGGCATATGGGGGATATAAAGGATTTCTGTGGGCAGAGTGGCGTATAGGGGTTTAAAGGGCGTATGTGGGGGCAGGTTGGAAAGTAAAAGGAAATAAAAACAAGAAATGCATTTTTCTCAATCATAGTTTTCATTAAAAAATAGTTTACATGTAAATATTTACTATTTGAACTTTTTTAGGTAATAAAGCCTAGTTTGAGAGATATTCTGTTTGGGTTCTTGTACCCTTAAAATATAGCTTTTATTATTATGTCAGTAAAACAGGAAGGTGATTAGAGTAATGCCGTTGTGATAATGAGATACAATGACACACGTTAATGTCAATAAAAGTTTTTTATTCTGCTCTGTGTTTGGTCATTAAATTATTTTAAATAAATGGAGAATTTGAATATTGCTTTTTTTATCCGATTAATCCAAAAACTAATCGATCTCTCCAGCCACACAATAAGGCACCATGAGTGGTAGAACAGAAGTTTCTGTGAGTGGCTTCTCCAGCAAACAGGACCTGCAGAGGCTGAGAAAAAAAAGATAATATTTAACTCTTTACACCAGTATGGTCAGGGCAAATTTTAACTAAGGAACACTGAGATCTGTGGCACAAATAGCATTATCTAATCCCCTTTCCTGAAGTTCTCTCTCTTCTTCTCCACCAACCTTTTAAAAGAATGCTTGAACCATTCAACAAAAATTGCCATGAAATACATAGGGGTTTGAAGCAGGCGCCTTAATCAGGGGGGCTCCGCAGTAACCAGGCGATTCTAAAGTGCTGCCTTATGATGCTGCCCGCGATTAATACTGAGTGCTGGGATAGACTGTATTGGGTGTTAGAGTGAGTGTGCATGGAGTGTGTATCAGTGTCTAGTGTTAGAATGTATGGTGCATCAGTGTACAGTGTTCCAGTGAGTGTGTATGGGGCTGTCAGTGAATAGTGTTAGTGTACAGTGTTTGAATGTCAGAGTATGGTGATATAATGTGTGTAAGCCTGAGTGTGTGTGTCTGAATAGAGAGTGTATGAGCTGAGGAGAGTAGAGCACTGAGCATTGAAGAAGCTGTACAGAGTAGGGGCAGAGCAATTATTTCCTGTGCCGGGGTGTGTTGTACCCCAAATACCTGGCTCAGCTGCCCCTCCATAAGAAATCAATAAGAAATTCTTCCACACCCTACTCTGTACAGCTTCTTCACTGCTCCGTCCTGCTAGGCTTTAAAAATATTACAATCTATGTAAAAGAATGGGGGGCACCAGAGAATATTCTTGCCTGGGGTGATACTTGGTCTAGGACCGGCCCTGTATACACAAGTTAGACTTTTGCTGCCTTGTCATCTTAATCAGATGATGGAGAGCTGGATAACACATTATTACCCATGGGATTGCCAACCTGGTTGCACACGTGTAAGGCTCAGTGCGCCATCAAGAGCGAAGCATGTGGACCCGAGGAGGAAGCTTAGGGTTCCCTGAAATAAACATCATTCAATAATAATGTAATTAACCCCACAAATATGGGCAGATGGACATTCACATCCAACACTGAATAATTTGGAGATTTTAATGTGATCATTAGTACATACGGCAGGTACATCTGGACCAAAAGAGGGCGAAAGGAACCCTCTGAGCTTTGCTAAGTTTGGATCAGAGGTGGCAGCAAGGCAGCTCCATTGTTACCTGTGCCCTATATAACACCCTTTGCTTTGGATAAATAGTTTTACACAGAAGTTAATATTGTCATTTTGGAGCCAAAGAAGACATTCAGACATTTCAGAAGACATTTGTGAACCAGCACCCTACTCAGAGAATATACTGTGGGAAGTTCCAGGAGAAGTCCCCTGGTGTCTCCAACAGGGTCACTGTACCATCACTCATTTGGGGCAACACTAATCGCACAGAGGACAACCCACCCCTAGATGTTACCAATATGTTTTAGTGGCCAACCATTTCCAAGAGCTCAGAGGTAACTTCTTCCATCAGATAAAGGACTTCTGAGGTCTTGAAAGCTTTGTATCTTCTAGTGGTGGAGACACAACCTCTCACAAATGTACAGCCTCTCCACATGAGCTGTCTCATATGTAAAAATCCACATTAATAGCCAAATACATCAATGACCCACTGAAGTTCATATGTTATACCTACAGTTCTGGAGGCTGAAGAACCACAAAGCCAGCAAACCTTTTCACCCAATCTTGCTATAGGTCTTTTGGTGACTCTTTAAGAGGAGACTCGCCTTCCCACACTAGCTGGATTATTTCACATCTGCGACCACTGTATGATGGGAGTGAGCAGCCCCCTAATGGCCTTAATATAACAAGGTCCGGTACAGGGAGTGAAATGTTTATGCTTTCATGGTTATTCAGTATAAGGGATGATAGTTGGTCTGCAGCTCCCATGTGTGCCCCCAAAGCAGATACTGGTAACCACCTCCTGGTTCTCCCAGCTATTACACATTACACCTCACTCCCATCACACACAGACAGCTTCTTCCTTACCCCTCCTCCTCCTTCTTCTTACCTTGAGCAGACATAGACTCTCCAGAAGATGCAAAACTGGGCGGGCCGGACGAGCGGAAGCAGGAATGGAAAGGAAGGGGCGTGTCAAAACATAGACACTCAGGGGTGTGGCTGGGAGAATGATAGAGATGGTAGTTGACAAGATTGCCCTCTCACCTATCTCTCTCTCAATAATTATTGAGTCTCCAGGAAAAGTCTTACCGGTCACGGCGGTATCGGGTGTTGGGGGCGGACAGGAGCTGAATCTTTGACATATTGCTCTTCTTTGCTGTATATAGAAATGCTGTTTGTTTCTCACAAATACAGACCACAAGAAAGAGGCTTAAAGAAGGTGTTCTTAACGGAGCTTTCCCCCTGGATACGCCGGGTGACCTTTCTTCCAGAGTCAGAGCATCAAGAGTGTTAAGAGCGTTGGATGAAGTGAAATATTGAATGTTTTATAACAAGAATTGTATTATCTTTTACGATATTTACTGTAACTACAGCATATAATGTACACTAAGGCCCCATGACCTGATACTGACCCTTCCATAACTGCCATTCACGCCAACCAGCAGCTTCCACTCCCTGATACTCAAGCGGCAGCTGAGCCCGTCAGCTATACTTCCGGTTTGTTGGGATGATGCGAACTCCCGTCAGGCCATAGCGCCCCTCCTCCGGGTAAAAATGGCTGCGCTTTTAGTGAGACGCCACGTAAACGCCTTCCGCTTTAACCACGTACACTGTTCGTGACTTAATAATGTTACAACATGCACCCTCACAGCATTCTTATGTGATATATCACATGCTATGTCTGTCTACGTATTGTACAGCGCTACTGAATATGATGGCGCTATACAAACCATTAATAATATTAATATAGCTATTAAAATGACGATACGGCCCCCTTCGCAATGTTTGAAGATCCTAACAATACACACATCACCACAACTGACACAGCTCATAATGTCAAGGGTTAAACTGTTTTATTTGCTAGTGTGAAAGAAAAATGGGTTATTGATATCAATTTGTATTATGGCAAATAAG
>VKOC01048988.1:0-12053 GCA_009364415.1 Spea multiplicata
CCCTCTTACAGCAGTGTCAGAAGCATCCACCTCAAGCACATATGGGTTTTTTAGTACCGGGAGAACCAAAATAGGAGCTTATTGATATAAGTCAATAGGGCAGTCATACTCTCAGTGTGGGGGTAGTCAATTTGCACCCTTCTTTTAGAAAAAAAATCAGAAGTGTCTGTAACAGGACGGTATTGTGGGTATCGGGAGAGAACAATAGTCATGCGCAACATTAACCCCTTAATGACAGCCCGTACATGTACGGGCTCAAAATACATTATTTTCAATGGGTTTAGGGACCCATTGTCCTTAAGGGGTTAATAGACAAGGACGTATCAATATGCTTGGAGCATTTATTGGATGTAAAGTGAACAGTCTCTTTCTCCTAATCAATGACAGGATTATGTGTACGTAACCAAGGAAGACCCAAAATAACAGGAAAAACAGGGGAAGGGACCACATCAAAAACAATGTACTCAGTATGATGGGGCTTTCAATACCACCTGTATGCTGATTGTGCTATCATCTCCCCATCTACTCATGCATGCTGTCTTGGTGTCACCCTTGACTTCAACCTTTCGTTCACACCCCATATTCATTCTGTCTTTAAAAACTGTCGACTCCATCTTAAAAACATCGCCCACATCCGTCCCTTCCTAATACAGTATGCCACTAAGGCTCTTGTCCATGCCCTCATTATCCCGTCTTGACTACTGTAACTCTGTCTTAGCCAGTCTTCCTCTTAACCGTCTCACCCCTCTACAATCCACCATGAATGCTGCCGCCAGATTTATCTTCCTCTCACATCGCTTTACTAACGTCTCTCCCCTCTGTCAGTCTCTTCACTGGCTGCCTGTGCGCTTCAGGATTCCTTTCAAAATCCTCACTATTACTTTCAAAGCCCTTCACAGCGGTTCCCCTCCCTACATCTCCTCACTCATCTCTAAACCGGTCTCTCCGCTCATCCAATGATCTCCTTCTATCCTCTCCTCTGATTTCTTGCTCTCATGAAAACTAGATATTACACAAATAACTCGCTTTTAATGAAGAACAGGAACTTGTTCTTTAAAAGAAAAAGTAAGATTAATTCTTTTTAAAATTCTAGAACTTCTTTGGGTAACTGGATGAAAAAAAATATAACCGCTTTGGAAGAGGGCTTATTTTAATTACTCTACTGCATATTAACAATTATTTAAAATAATAATCTTGTGCTTCTTGTGCATCCAAGCAAAAAAAACTCATTTGTATTCTTAATATTTGAACATTTGTAACATTTTAACTGGTGATTTAGGTGATTGAAATATGTGTTTCAATGCATTGATTTTTCTATCTAACTCAAATAATGCTATATTGCATGTTAAGGCAAAACCTAGATATTGTTTGTGTCAAACTATTTTAAAGTTACATCTACTTTCAGTTTAATTACATGTGTAATTTATATATTTTAATAACAAGTCACGGCTCTGGCCTCAAACCTCCGAAGCGGCTAATTTCAGACTCCATTGACTTGCATTAGACTGAAGTGTATAAAAGGAGAGATGCTTCACTTGCATTACATTAGTTCACGCATGCAGCCGATGGCATCACCCTGCGTCAGGCTTTATGCTGCTGAGTGCTATGGACGCTCGAGGTCTCTCCGTGTTACATTGTGGAACATTGTGTTACGTGGAGAGGAAATGTTGAGATCCCCAGCATGTAAAGTTTCCCTGTTTGTGATATTCCTGTGTGTGACTCCGTGTAGATCTGGCTCCCAGAGCTCACCTCCAGCCTGTCATCTGGAGATCAGAAGAAGTCTTGAGGACTACAAATATATTCAAGATGGAGACATTATTATTGGAGGAGTGTTCAGAGTAAATACCTTAATGAATGATTATCGTGAAGATGGAATCATAACTATGATGGCTTGTATGGAGTAAGTAGAAAAACTTTACAATACAGAAATCACGAATGGTTTAGATAAATAAACATGATGAGGGATGAGAAATAAACATTTAAATGCATAAAGTGATTTAAGAAAGTACAGGAGAGGAGTTTATTCCAGAAGAGCAGAAATGTAAGAACATATTCTCTGTATACCCTGTAAAGTTCTTTGTAGAAGAGTCCACAGATCCAATAAGTTGGCTTTTATTTTTACTTTTCCTGTGATTATTGTTAGCCTAGGTAGTCCTAGCTTGTTTTGGATGCTGTAAGGTTGTGGAGGGGGTAGAAATGTGCATGTATGTTCACTAGACACATGGTCTACTCACACACCTGGACTTCTATGACTTTTCCTCTTTATTTTATATGCATATTACTTACTCCATGGGGCAGTCATGTTTTTTCTCATATGATGGATGAATGAGACACATAACAATGTGGGCTTACAGAAAAATACCCAAGGAGGTCCTTGCTTTACTACAATGTATCTGTAAGATATGTTAATAAAGCGTCAGGCGAGGAAGATCACCTGGCGGCAGGAATCATGATTAATTGTAAAGGAGCAAAACATGTATTGTGGAGACCAGCTATGACTGCAGTAGGTAAGATGCAGGTGACGAGTATGTGAGCCAGAGCTTTAGTTGACTCAGAGAGCGTTAGAAGTAAATGACTTTGTATGGATGAATCTTGCAGAGTTCACTGAAGCTCAACCTCAGGGGAATAGCGGCTGTTGCAGGTGAAAAACCTATCAGCGGGGCTAGTGATCACCTCACTACAATCAGTTTATGTCTAAGCATCACGTTACTTTCCACAAAGTCTCCATATATGTTGAATGGGTTGTTCTTTGCCTTTTGTTTTGAATATCTTTACAGTTTTCTTAAAAAAGTATATACATTCCTACAGCTGCAACTGACTAATTTTAAAGAAAGAAATACTACTTCCACAGGCCTATTCCACATTTCTACAAAAATCTTTTGACCTTTATATTTGCCATTGGGGAGATCAACAGTCATCCGGAAATGTTACCAAATATCACTGTAGGATATCATTTATTTGATTCATGTTCTAATGAAAAAAAGACTGTAAAAAGCATCCTTCAGATTTTATCTGGACCAGGAAAGACCGTCCCTAATTACTCCTGCACTAAACGAGGGACCCTGGCTGGTTTTATTGGGGATGAACTTTCCGACACCACCATACCCATGGCACAAATCCTTGGCATGTATGGGTACGCACAGGTGAGCAGAATATGCACCGTTAGTACAATTGTTTAAATCTCTTCAATAGATGTTAGTTACTTCAAACCCTGCACCCAAAACCATCAGCCCTAGGCTCACTTCTGGTGGGATTTAAGCACCCTTGTGTTTAGCGAGCGTCTATATTATGTGGCATGTGATGGATTCTGTCCGTACATACTGGGCAATTTCTTGTCTCTCTGTTTTTCCAGTCAGTTTTCAGCAGTGATTGTACAAATTCCAGGCTAGAAGCTTCCGGAAGCTCCCGCGTTGTCATAAAACTGCACCTGCGGCTGTTGGGGCCTACTTGGTGCATTAAGTCCCTTTCTTGTAGCAGGGGTATTCATAGAAACGCAAGCCGACTCCACGCCTACAGTACTGTCAGTAATGGCACAGTATGCCTCAACTTCCTGTCATGTGACAGGATCAGTCAGTAAGAAGCCGCTTTTGTAGTCATAAGAGGTTTACTTATGAGGTGTGTGTGGATCAACTTCATTGGTTTCCATAGACGAAACTTCAAGCACTGGAGAGGAGCAGGTGCACAGCAGTGCTTATACATGTTCCCAACACTGCCATCCAGCTGAGATAAATGTATTTCATTTCATAATTCTTATAGAAATCTCTCTGATTGAAATACGCATTATACAGGGCCAGTCAGGCTCTTGGAGCAGAGGCTCATTTAGACATCAATAAACCGTGCTATGCAATAATATGGTTTCAAAAGAAAGCTGTGCTTGTCCTGTAATAAATAATCTATATTGTTGTTTGCATAAAGTAAACGTGAAAAAGGGAAATTACAATTGAACAAAAGTGCTGTAAAGGATTCACTCATTCACAGTAAAACCATGTAAGACGGTCTTTGTTCATAAGGGTAAAAGTTTTTATTTAACGAAGTCTTGGTCTTCAGTGTCCAAGAGGGTGGTTGTAGCATCTGTTATAATCCATTTGTTTTCGTGTAGATCAGTTATGGCGCAACGCATTCCGTGCTCAGCGACAGACAAGTTTATCCGACATTTTTCCGAACAGTTCAAAATGACCATGTCAGTTATTATATTTTATCCAAGCTACTGAAACACTTTGGCTGGAACTGGGTCGGCATTTTAACCACCGATGATGAAAGTGGAGACAAGGAAAGCCAAGTACTGACAAAGTATATGAAAGACGATGGAATTTGTGCTGAATATGTAATAAAAATACATTATTTTCAAAGCATGGATCAAACTTTTGAATACGCTTCCAAAACAATAGAAAGATCAACGTCTCAAGTTATCATATTTTGTGGTTCCTTTTCTGAAGCTTTTATGTTTATTATTAGGAAAACAAAACATTCATTAATCAATAAATATGTAATTCTTGGCACAACGTGGTCTTCAAACACATTTCTGTTTCGGTCTTTCTCTGATATATTTAACGGGACTCTGACTCTGAAACCGTATTACAGCGACCATGTTCCAGAACTTTCATTCTTCCTCGAGAAATTTCACCCAAAGAACTACCCAAATGACAAGTTACTGGAAGATTTGTGGGTAACAGCTTTTGAATGCTTGTCTCCAGATCCCTATAAAAACCAGTATTATGAAATTCATTTTGGGATGTCACTTCGTAACTGTACTGGGAGAGAGCGATTGAAAGACATTGTTAATTTTATCAACAACGGGGATGCTTCTCGAGTGAATAATGCAGTGCTTGCGATGGCCAAAGCCCTACACAATATGTACATATTTCAGGAAAGAAAACCTTATCGAAATAAAATAACTAATTACAAACATCAGGTAAGTCAGGAATCATGAAAAGAGAGTGATTCAGGGGCATCAGCAGTTGAAGTGTTCTTAGTAGACTTGCGCATTCGTCTTCGGGCGAACATGAAAACGAGCACGAAGAGGCCGTTTTTTTGTTCGTTCCGAAGACACGCCGAAGAGAATACAGTGCCGGCAAAACGTAGGAGAATACGAAGACTCACAACTACGAAGAATCGAAGATTCTTCGTGATCGTCTTCGTTTTTGCCGCGCAGCCGCCAAAATTTCAAACAGGAGTGAGCTGATCTCGTCTGTCCAATCAGCTCACTCTTGTGACGTCACGCTAAGGGTCTCGTCCAATGCCTGTGCTGCTGTTTTTTGAATTCTGAAGGCGCCTTTATAAGACCAGAGCTTGCCTGAGAGATCCATTCATTTTTCGCTGTGACTGCTTTGGCAACACTGCTGTGCTGCATCCGAGCGTTACAGAGAGAGATTGTTCTGTTCTGTGTGAGACTGGTAAGCCTTAGCCTGCCATTTCTCACAGTGTACTTCATCCTCACTTCAGTGCTACTTAATATAATTAATAATAATAATTTGATTAATTTAATTTTTTTTAATTTAATTTGTCATCAACTGTAGTGTAAGTGCTGTTGAGTTGACAGTGCACCCAGTGCCTCAGTGGCACTGGGGTGCCCTTGCCCTGGGCTGGCACTAGTGCCTATTGCCTGTCCTGCTTAAATAAATTAAATAGAATTTATAAATTACAATTTAATAGAATCTATAATTTAATAGTTCATTATAATATTATATATATATATTTGTCAGTCATATATATATATATACTATAGTATACTAGTGTAGAGTGTACTGTAGACATTCATCTACTAATGTCTAATTTAAAATCAGTAATATTAATTAATATAATTAATAATTGAATTCATTATAAAATTATATATATATTTGTCAGTTATAGTTAGTAATAGTATACTAGTGTAGAGTGTACTGTAGACATTCAAGACATCTACTAGTGTCTAATCTAAAATCAGTAATATCAATAATTCTCTAATTCCTTCTTATCTTAATAGTTAATTAAATTAGCTATAAATAAAAGTAATAATATTAATTAATTACTACTAGCGTATAGTTCAGCTAATCTTATTAGTACTGGTGCTGCAGCGCTATAGTTTGTTCTTTGTTTTAGCAACAGTAAGAGACCAAGTCAATTTTTCTTAATTAATCTTTCATTTTATTTCATTTGTTTTGCTCACCTCAGTCCATCAGTGAAGTGAACTTGTTGGGCTAGTGAGTGCAGCCGCATAAGTGCTGTGTTTTTTTTTTGATCAGCAAGCAGTGACGTTAACTGTTTTGCAAAGATTTTCTCATTTATTTTACATTTTATTTCAATTTTATTAATAGTACCCTTAGTGTTTTGCTCACCTCAGTCCATCAGTGAAGTGAACTTGTTGGGCTAGTGAGTGCAGCAAGCAGTGAAGATAACTGTTTTGCTGTGACATTTTATTTTATTTCTAATTCTTTTCAAGAAAAATTGACTGTGACGAGCTGTACTAAGCAAAGCTTCAAGCTACTAGCTGTAGTACTAAAATAATTCTAATCTTCTTTAATCTTAATCTATAATATATTATAAATAATAATATTCTAATTCATAATCTATAATATAAGTAATTCTAATTCTAAATTCTAATTCATAATCTATATTCTTCTATCTATGATACATAATATATAAGTAAATTAGTTCTAATCTATTAATATTATATAACTTAATATTAATTAATAAATCATATACTGAATCTGATTTAACCTCACTTTAGCTTAGTGGGTTTGAGAGCGTCTGCCTAGAGGTAGACTTATAGTAAGGAAATATAGCTTTAGGCTAGCATAGTAGTAGGGTAAGCTCTTAGGCCTGTGTAAATTCAAATTAAAAATAAAATACTGCTAGTTATTAAATAGTTAATCTTGAGTTAATAATTTAAATAACTTTAGCACTTTGGCAGATTGCACACAACAGCACAGTGCAGTAGTGCATAGTTTTACTTTTTAAGCAGTAGCACTGAAGAGAACTTCCTCTAATTTTTTTGTCTTTAATTTGTTTTTCCTTTTTTTTATTTTTATTTTTTTATAGTTTTTTAAACACTACACTACACTACACACACAACACAAAATTTGAAATGGATCCTCCTTTTGGGACTAAGGACGGACAAGCTCCATCTACCACCACCACCAGCACCACCACCAGTTCTAAGATGCAGCCTTTGCGTCAGTCTAGTCGGCCAAGTAGGCCAAGCTCTCGCTTATCATTTGGGGAAGCATTGCTTGAAGGATCATCAAGTAAAGGAAAGGCACCAAAAGCAGGCGGTAGTAGTGCGGCTAGGCCCACAAGCTCTATGGTTTTTTACGGAAAGCCTAAAGCACCAGAAGCACGTTCAAAGTTAAAGGTTAGCACAAGTAGTAATTTTACTAGCCCAGTGAGTAAAAAGAAGTGCCTTTTGCCCCAAGCAGCATCTTCCCCATCCACAAGCAGCATGCAAGGTACCAAGCAGAGCCAAATTAGCAGCAAGACTCAGAGGGGTCCCAAACCAAAGCGATCTCATTCCTTTGTAGGGAAAACCACCACCACCTCTACCACCACTAGTGCTGTGCCTACTGTTCCCACCGGTACCGCCACGCCATGTCCTCCTAGTACCTCTAGCAAGCCACCAAGTCCTTACAAAATTTTTTTTAGAGAGAGGGCTACACATAGTGGAACTCCACCTAGCGAGGTAGCAGAGGAGCCTGAGACTGAGAGGCCAAGTGCAGAGTCTATTCTTCCTGCTCGCACTACTACTAGTCACGAGTCTCACAACGATATCAGTCTTAGCTCCAGCCTAGCAGGAATTCTATTCGATCTGGCTAATGAAGAGCTAGACTATGAGCCAGAGGAAGTAGAGGAGATGAGTGGTCAGGAATCAGATTCCTCAGGGAGCAGTGTCCAAATGACTAGTGCACAATTTTCCCCTGAGCCTCCACCTTCTCCGCTACGATCATCACCATCACCACCAGCAGCAGCAGCAGCAGCAAAACCTAGCAAATCTAAAGCAATTAGCAGTCCCACTATGGCCAGTACTTTTACCACCAGTCCCACCACCACTAGTTCTGCCTCTGTTCATCCACCCCAAGCAGTAGGAGCAGCACCCAAGGCACACTCCAAGGCTATGCGCGCCCCAATTTGGGAGCACTTTGAAAATGTTGAAGAAGGGCGCTATGGAAAGTGCAAACATTGTGGGAAGCTAATAAGCAGAGGGAAAGTGTCTGGCCATTTTACCAGTGCTAGCATGAAGCATCACCTCAGCACTCAACACAACGCTGTGCTATTGGGGAAAGATGCAGAAGTAAAACTTAGTGCAGGCAGCATAGCTGGGGGCCGTGGAAAACCCCCAACAGCTGCTTCTGAGCCAATAGCAGCAGCAGCAGCAGCTAGTGCTGGCAGCCAGAGACCAAGGCAGGTTGGAGCACTGCATGTCCAGCCCACCCTGGAACAATTTGTGGCATTCCAATCCAAAAGGTCAATGCCCAAACAGCAGGCCAATAAAGTAACGCGACTGATTGGTCAGTTCATTGCTGTTGGAGGGGCATCCTTCTCTATGATCGAAGGGGAGCCTTTCAAACAATTGATGGCGGCTGTGGCTCCACAATATACAGTTCCGTCACGTTCCACTTTCAGCAGGAACATTTTCCTGTGTTGCAGCAGTGAAAGAGGAGCTTTCCAAGGCTGCTGGTCAGTCTGTTCATTTCACTACAGATTTGTGGAGTGCACCTAGCGGCCAGCATGCCTTTCTTTCTTTGACAGCACACTGGTGGGAGCCCGGTGTGCCTAAGGAAGCTGCTGCAGCAGGCTACCAATCTTTCCTTCTCCATGCAGAAGTGATGGATGAAAAGCACACTTCCCAAAATATTCTGCATGCGATTAGGAAAATGTTTAGCCTTTGGGTGGGAGCAGAGGCGAGCACCAATGTTGAAGTTGGTTTTGTGGTAACTGACGGAGGTGCCAATATGGTGAAAGCGCTGCGAGATGGTCATATTGTTGGTGTGCGCTGTGCAGCCCACATCATCCATCTTGTAGTGAAGGCAGCAATGTCAGAAGGAACTAATGTGGCAGCAGTAGTTCTGTCCCGCTGCAGAAAGATCGCTGGGCACTTTCACCATAGTGTTAAGGCTAGCCAACTTTTGAGGGAAGAGCAAGAGAGGTCAGGTCTTCCCGTAAACTGCCTACGTCAGGATGTCAGTACACGGTGGAACTCCACGTTAGACATGCTCGAGAGGATTTTGGCGCAGCAGAGGGCAATCCATAATCTTGCCTCAGAGTACAATATTGGGATTACCTCTCCATTGAATAGGGAGGATTGGACAGTGATCGCCCAGCTAGTGGCAGTCCTTAAACCATTCAGGGATGCCACAGAAAATTTAAGCTCAAACACTGCCAGTCTGGCCCAGGTAATCCCAGTGTTCTCCCATCTAGGCAGCAAGATGGATGTGTTCCTTGGAAACCGTGAGGCTGTTCAAGGTGGCACTCTACATCCTGACGTAGCAGCCATAGTCAGGAAGCTGAAGGATCTGCTAAAAGTACACCTTCGCAAACGCATGGAAGAGAGTCCCGAAATGATGCTAGCGTGCCTTTGCGATCCAAGAATTAAGGGAAAGCTAGCTTTGAAATTTAATGTTCTCAGTAGCTACCGGGAGCAATTGGTCAACAAGGTGCGTGACTGGCAGCGTAAAATGGGAATGCTGTCCGAGGAGGGAGAGGTGCAGGAGGAGGAAGAGATGATGTGGTCTGCTACCCCTAGCAGTAGCATCAGCAGCAGTGCCACAAGCAGCACAACACAGCTGAGTGGAGCAGCTGCGTTTTGGGAAGAGGCACTTGGCAGTATAGTTGGACCATCTGACAGAGCTAGCAGCAGAAAGGAGAGTAGTGCTGCTGAAATGGTCAAACTTTACCATCTGTGCCTAATGTTGATCCTCTTAGCTACTGGGATGAAAAGAAGAGTGTGTGGCCTGCACTCTCATGGGTTGCGCAGCAGCTTCTATCATGTCCACCAACCACTGTTCAAAGTGAGCGCGTGTTTTCTATGACTGGAAACATACTGAGTCCACAGCGCTCACGCATGGCACCTCATCTGATGGAGCAGATTGCCTTTCTTAAATTCAATCTGCCCAAGTTGGGTTACCCAGCTCTTAGCTTGGAAAATTAATTTTTTCTCTCTCTAATGTTTAAGGTAGTTTCTCCCACTGGTTGCACGTGTTTGTGGTGTGGCAATGCCTGCTACCTCCGCCAGTGTAGCCAATTTACGCTAGGGCCTTGCGTCTGAGCTCTGGAAGTCCGCTCCCAAACGCCAAGGACTGACAGTGTTTGGATGCTTTGCCCTGGGGTGAAACAGGTGAGCGGGTCGTCAATTGCCCACTCATTCGCCTTTCCCAATGCTGCTGCTGCTGGTGGTGGTGCCAGTGTCTCTCTTCAATGCCAGTTCGCTTCCTGGCTAGTGTCATGCCTCAAATGTCCCTAATGGTAAGGGCAGTTTCTCCCCCCTGGCTGCCTCTGTCTGCGGTGTGGCAACGCCTGCTACCTCCGCCGGAGTGGCCAGCTTACGCTAGGGCCTAGTGTCTGAGCTCTGGAAGTCTGCTGCCAAACGTCTAAGACTGACAGTGTTTTGGTGCTTTGCCCTGGGGTGAAACAGGTGAGTGGGTCGCCAATTGCCCACTCATTCGCCTTTTCAATGCTGCTGCTGGTGGTGGTGCCAGCATCTCTTCTCTGCCAGTTCGCTTCCTGGCTAGAGTCATGCCCAAAATGTCCCTAATGGTAAGGGCAGTTTCTCCCCCCTGGCTGCCTCTGTCTGCGGTGTGGCAACGCCTGCTACCTCCGCCGGAGTGGCCAGCTTACGATAGGGCCTAGTGTCTGAGCTCTGGAAGTCTGCTGCCAAACGTCTAAGACTGACAGTGTTTGGGTGCTTTGCCCTGGGGTGAAACAGGTGAGTGGGTCGCCAATTGCCCACTCATTCGCCTTTCCCATTTTTCAATGCTGCTGCTGGTGGTGGTGGTGGTGCCAGCATCTCTTCTCTGCCAGTTCGCTTCCTGGCTAGAGTCATGGAATGAGAGAGATTTCTTGGCATGGCGTGTCAATGGCAGGCACATATGTTGAAGGATACATTACAAATTGTCGATTCAGAAAATAAAGAACAGCTGATTATATTTCAGTACTTTTCTATTTTTACTAAAAGTTGCACCATTACATAAGAAATCTGAAAGCCGAGGACCAAACCTCTCATCTATATTTTGATGAAAATGGGGAGCATGTTACCCCACACATAATTCGGAACTGGATTGGATATAAGGATGAAACTGAATCCTTTAAAGTGGTCGGTGTCTTTGATCCGTGGGCTCCGGCTGATCAGCAACTTAACATCAAACCCGGTCTAATAATCTGGAATAACGAAGCTAACCAGGTGAAAAGTTTTTTCTTTGTTTGTTATTAGAATATTCTTCCTAGATAAAGTTATATTTGGACACTGACACTAGTTTGTTATTTTGGTTGTTTACCAAAGTAACTCAAGGTTACAGTTAAGTAACGAATAATGCAGTCCTAGCTTTAATTTGAGGATATTCACATCCAAATTGGACAAAGGGTCTTGGAATTACAGCTTTAATATTGAGCTCCTCCCTTTTTCAAGGGTCCAAAAGTAAATGGACAATTGACTCAAAAGCGGTTTTATGGACAGGTGCGGGCCATTCCTTTGGTATTTTTTTCATCAATTAAGTAGGTAAAAGTCTGGAGTTGATTCAAGGAAGGACATTCTCATTTGGAAGCTGGTCAAACATCAGAGAGCTAGCAGGGACATTATGAGTGGTGAGCAGGGCCGGCCCGACAATGGAGCTGAGTGGGGCAACTGCTTCAGGCGGCACTTTTGAAGGGGCTGCACTTTACCGCCCCGCGCTTTTTTTATTTTTAAAGCAGAAGAGAGAGGGGTGCCGAGTGGTCAAGTTGTCAGTACCCGCTCGGCGCCCCTCTCTCTCTCCTCTGCGGCGAGTCTCCCTGTTCGGTCTCGGTGCCAGCTTGTAATGATAAGCGCCGGAAGATGACGCCATTTCCGCCGCTCAGCTTTACAAGCCAGCACCGAGACCGAACAGGGA
>VKOC01048989.1:0-13317 GCA_009364415.1 Spea multiplicata
AAGCATTGCTTGAAGGATCATCAAGTAAAGGAAAGGCACCAAAAGCAGGCGGTAGTAGTGCGGCTAGGCCCACAAGCTCTATGGTTTTTTACGGAAAGCCTAAAGCACCAGAAGCACGTTCAAAGTTAAAGGTTAGCACAAGTAGTAATTTTACTAGCCCAGTGAGTAAAAAGAAGTGCCTTTTGCCCCAAGCAGCATCTTCCCCATCCACAAGCAGCATGCAAGGTACCAAGCAGAGCCAAATTAGCAGCAAGACTCAGAGGGGTCCCAAACCAAAGCGATCTCATTCCTTTGTAGGGAAAACCACCACCACCTCTACCACCACTAGTGCTGTGCCTACTGTTCCCACCGGTACCGCCACGCCATGTCCTCCTAGTACCTCTAGCAAGCCACCAAGTCCTTACAAAATTTTTTTTAGAGAGAGGGCTACACATAGTGGAACTCCACCTAGCGAGGTAGCAGAGGAGCCTGAGACTGAGAGGCCAAGTGCAGAGTCTATTCTTCCTGCTCGCACTACTACTAGTCACGAGTCTCACAACGATATCAGTCTTAGCTCCAGCCTAGCAGGAATTCTATTCGATCTGGCTAATGAAGAGCTAGACTATGAGCCAGAGGAAGTAGAGGAGATGAGTGGTCAGGAATCAGATTCCTCAGGGAGCAGTGTCCAAATGACTAGTGCACAATTTTCCCCTGAGCCTCCACCTTCTCCGCTACGATCATCACCATCACCACCAGCAGCAGCAGCAGCAGCAAAACCTAGCAAATCTAAAGCAATTAGCAGTCCCACTATGGCCAGTACTTTTACCACCAGTCCCACCACCACTAGTTCTGCCTCTGTTCATCCACCCCAAGCAGTAGGAGCAGCACCCAAGGCACACTCCAAGGCTATGCGCGCCCCAATTTGGGAGCACTTTGAAAATGTTGAAGAAGGGCGCTATGGAAAGTGCAAACATTGTGGGAAGCTAATAAGCAGAGGGAAAGTGTCTGGCCATTTTACCAGTGCTAGCATGAAGCATCACCTCAGCACTCAACACAACGCTGTGCTATTGGGGAAAGATGCAGAAGTAAAACTTAGTGCAGGCAGCATAGCTGGTGGCCGTGGAAAACCCCCAACAGCTGCTTCTGAGCCAATAGCAGCAGCAGCAGCAGCTAGTGCTGGCAGCCAGAGACCAAGGCAGGTTGGAGCACTGCATGTCCAGCCCACCCTGGAACAATTTGTGGCATTCCAATCCAAAAGGTCAATGCCCAAACAGCAGGCCAATAAAGTAACGCGACTGATTGGTCAGTTCATTGCTGTTGGAGGGGCATCCTTCTCTATGATCGAAGGGGAGCCTTTCAAACAATTGATGGCGGCTGTGGCTCCACAATATACAGTTCCGTCACGTTCCACTTTCAGCAGGAACATTTTCCTGTGTTGCAGCAGTGAAAGAGGAGCTTTCCAAGGCTGCTGGTCAGTCTGTTCATTTCACTACAGATTTGTGGAGTGCACCTAGCGGCCAGCATGCCTTTCTTTCTTTGACAGCACACTGGTGGGAGCCCGGTGTGCCTAAGGAAGCTGCTGCAGCAGGCTACCAATCTTTCCTTCTCCATGCAGAAGTGATGGATGAAAAGCACACTTCCCAAAATATTCTGCATGCGATTAGGAAAATGTTTAGCCTTTGGGTGGGAGCAGAGGCGAGCACCAATGTTGAAGTTGGTTTTGTGGTAACTGACGGAGGTGCCAATATGGTGAAAGCGCTGCGAGATGGTCATATTGTTGGTGTGCGCTGTGCAGCCCACATCATCCATCTTGTAGTGAAGGCAGCAATGTCAGAAGGAACTAATGTGGCAGCAGTAGTTCTGTCCCGCTGCAGAAAGATCGCTGGGCACTTTCACCATAGTGTTAAGGCTAGCCAACTTTTGAGGGAAGAGCAAGAGAGGTCAGGTCTTCCCGTAAACTGCCTACGTCAGGATGTCAGTACACGGTGGAACTCCACGTTAGACATGCTCGAGAGGATTTTGGCGCAGCAGAGGGCAATCCATAATCTTGCCTCAGAGTACAATATTGGGATTACCTCTCCATTGAATAGGGAGGATTGGACAGTGATCGCCCAGCTAGTGGCAGTCCTTAAACCATTCAGGGATGCCACAGAAAATTTAAGCTCAAACACTGCCAGTCTGGCCCAGGTAATCCCAGTGTTCTCCCATCTAGGCAGCAAGATGGATGTGTTCCTTGGAAACCGTGAGGCTGTTCAAGGTGGCACTCTACATCCTGACGTAGCAGCCATAGTCAGGAAGCTGAAGGATCTGCTAAAAGTACACCTTCGCAAACGCATGGAAGAGAGTCCCGAAATGATGCTAGCGTGCCTTTGCGATCCAAGAATTAAGGGAAAGCTAGCTTTGAAATTTAATGTTCTCAGTAGCTACCGGGAGCAATTGGTCAACAAGGTGCGTGACTGGCAGCGTAAAATGGGAATGCTGTCCGAGGAGGGAGAGGTGCAGGAGGAGGAAGAGATGATGTGGTCTGCTACCCCTAGCAGTAGCATCAGCAGCAGTGCCACAAGCAGCACAACACAGCTGAGTGGAGCAGCTGCGTTTTGGGAAGAGGCACTTGGCAGTATAGTTGGACCATCTGACAGAGCTAGCAGCAGAAAGGAGAGTAGTGCTGCTGAAATGGTCAAACTTTACCATCTGTGCCTAATGTTGATCCTCTTAGCTACTGGGATGAAAAGAAGAGTGTGTGGCCTGCACTCTCATGGGTTGCGCAGCAGCTTCTATCATGTCCACCAACCACTGTTCAAAGTGAGCGCGTGTTTTCTATGACTGGAAACATACTGAGTCCACAGCGCTCACGCATGGCACCTCATCTGATGGAGCAGATTGCCTTTCTTAAATTCAATCTGCCCAAGTTGGGTTACCCAGCTCTTAGCTTGGAAAATTAATTTTTTCTCTCTCTAATGTTTAAGGTAGTTTCTCCCACTGGTTGCACGTGTTTGTGGTGTGGCAATGCCTGCTACCTCCGCCAGTGTAGCCAATTTACGCTAGGGCCTTGCGTCTGAGCTCTGGAAGTCCGCTCCCAAACGCCAAGGACTGACAGTCTTCGGATGCTTTGCCCTGGGGTGAAACAGGTGAGCGGGTCGTCAATTGCCCACTCATTCACCTTTTCCAATGCTGCTGCTGCTGCTGGTGGTGCCAGCGTCTCTTCTCTGCCAGTTCACTTCCTGGCTAGTGTCATGCCTCAAATGTCCCTAATGGTAAGGGCAGTTTCTCCCCCCTGGCTGCCTCTGTCTGCGGTGTGGCAACGCCTGCTACCTCCGCCAGAGTGGCCAGCTTACGCTAGGGCCTTGTGTCTGAGCTCTGGAAGTCTGCTGCCAAACGTCTAGGACTGACGGTGTTTAGATGCTTTGCTCTGGGGTGAAACAGGTGAGCGGGTCGCCAATTGCCCTCTCATTCGCCTTTCCAATTTTTCAATGCTGCTGGTGGTGGTGGTGGTGGTGGTGCCAGCATCTCTTCTCTGCCAGTTCGCTTCCTGGCTAGAGTCATGCCCAAAATGTCCCTAATTGTAAGGGCAGTTTCTCCCCCCTGGCTGCCTCTGTCTGCGGTGTGGCAACGCCTGCTACCTGCGCCGGAGTGGCCAGCTTACGCTAGGGCCTTGTGTCTGAGCTCTGGAAGTCTGCTGCCAAACGTCTAAGACTGACAGTGTTTGGGTGCTTTGCCCTGGGGTGAAACAGGTGAGTGGGTCGCCAATTGCCCACTCATTCGCCTTTCCCATTTTTCAATGCTGCTGCTGGTGGTGGTGGTGGTGCCAGCATCTCTTCTCTGCCAGTTCGCTTCCTGGCTAGAGTCATGGAATGAGAGAGATTTCTTGGCATGGCGTGTCAATGGCAGGCACATATGTTGAAGGATACATTACAAATTGTCGATTCAGAAAATAAAGAACAGCTGATTATATTTCAGTACTTTTCTATTTTTACTAAAAGTTGCACCATTACATAAGAAATCTGAAAGCCGAGGACCAAACCTCTCATCTATATTTTGATGAAAATGGGGAGCATGTTACCCCACACATAATTCGGAACTGGATTGGATATAAGGATGAAACTGAATCCTTTAAAGTGGTCGGTGTCTTTGATCCGTGGGCTCCGGCTGATCAGCAACTTAACATCAAACCCGGTCTAATAATCTGGAATAACGAAGCTAACCAGGTGAAAAGTTTTTTCTTTGTTTGTTATTAGAATATTCTTCCTAGATAAAGTTATATTTGGACACTGACACTAGTTTGTTATTTTGGTTGTTTACCAAAGTAACTCAAGGTTACAGTTAAGTAACGAATAATGCAGTCCTAGCTTTAATTTGAGGATATTCACATCCAAATTGGACAAAGGGTCTTGGAATTACAGCTTTAATATTGAGCTCCTCCCTTTTTCAAGGGTCCAAAAGTAAATGGACAATTGACTCAAAAGCGGTTTTATGGACAGGTGCGGGCCATTCCTTTGGTATTTTTTTCATCAATTAAGTAGGTAAAAGTCTGGAGTTGATTCAAGGAAGGACATTCTCATTTGGAAGCTGGTCAAACATCAGAGAGCTAGCAGGGACATTATGAGTGGTGAGCAGGGCCGGCCCGACAATGGAGCTGAGTGGGGCAACTGCTTCAGGCGGCACTTTTGAAGGGGCTGCACTTTACCGCCCCGCGCTTTTTTTATTTTTAAAGCAGAAGAGAGAGGGGTGCCGAGTGGTCAAGTTGTCAGTACCCGCTCGGCGCCCCTCTCTCTCTCCTCTGCGGCGAGTCTCCCTGTTCGGTCTCGGTGCCAGCTTGTAATGATAAGCGCCGGAAGATGACCCATTTCCGCCGCTCAGCTTTACAAGCCAGCACCGAGACCGAACAGGGAGATTTGCCGCAGGGCTGCTGAAAGGTAAGTACAGGGGGGGGAGGAAGGGTAGATAATGGGGAGGGGATTTAAACTTCGCCCCAGGCAGCATTTTGTCTTGGGCTGGCAGATTGGTATGTTCTAAGGAAAAAAGAACACACTGGTGAGCTCTGTGACTTCCATGAAAGACAACAGTAGTGGATGACCACAGGATTCTTTCCACAACATCCAGAAAAGTGAAGAACACTCTCCAGGAGGTAGACATATCTTTATCCAAGTCTTACCATGAAGACAAGACTTCAAAAGAGCAAATACAGAGGGTTCATGACAAGGTCCAAACTATTCATAAACCCCAAGAAAAGAGAGAAAACATTAGACTAAAAAATAAAGCCAGCCCGGTTCTGGAACAGCATTGTTTGAACAGAAAAAATAAATGAAGATCAACCTGTACCAGAAGGATGGGAAGAAAAAAGTACATAAGAAGCTTGAAACGACTCATGATCCAAAGCAGACCACATTATCTGTAAAACATGAGGCAGTGTGGTGGCATGGGCATGCATAGCTTCCAATGGCACAGGTGTTTATGGATGATGTGACAGAAGACAGAAGCATTCTGAAGTGTATCGTGATATATCGTCCGCTTAGATTCAGCCATGTGATGTCGATTGGACGGGGCTTTGCTTTAAAGAAGGACAATGGCCCAAAACATGTTGCAAAAGCAATGCAGGAGTTTTTTAAGGCAAAGAAGTGGAATATTCTTTAATGGCCGAATCAATCACCTGATCTCAACTCGATCGAGCATGCATTTCACTTGTTGGAAACAAAACGTCAGAAATACCCACAAACATCTGAAGACAATGCCAGTAAATCCCTTTGTGAAGTATCACAAAAGAGCAAATATTAACTCTTAAAAATAAACATTTTATTAATGATTGTGTTGATTTGTCCAATTATATTTGAGCCCCTGAAATAAGAGGACTGTGTATGAAAATTATTGCAATTCCTAAATGTTTCATATGATATTTTTGTTAAACCCCTTGGATTAAAGTTGAAAGTCTGCACTTCAATTAGATCTCGAATGTTTCTTTACAAATCTGATGCCGTGGTGTACCGAGCCAAAATTATACAAATAGTGTCAGTAATATTTTCAGACCTAACTGTATATAAAACATGAATTTACACAAGTGAGTAAAAACATTGTTATTGTTACAGAGCTACCTTACAACCGATATGAGATTACAGATATTACGGATAGTGTAATTTAGTAGAATGCCATTTAAAGTAAAGACTGAGCTCTAGGAGCTTTACAAAAAATCAGCATTTAAAAAAATATATATGTTTCTCATTTAGATTCCAAAATCTCAGTGCTCAGAAAATTGTTTGCCGGGTTACAGGAAAGCCCCGGGGTCTGGGATCCATTCCTGCTGCTACGACTGCGTCCTGTGCTCAGAGGGAGAAATCTCCAGTATGACCGGTATATCCTACCTGATACCTGTTTAAGTCTGACTGGTTCATTAATAGAGAGGAAGCACCGGCATTGACTGTGTGAACAAATCGACATTTTTTTTTATTAAGCTATGATTGAGAAAAATATTTAGTTATTTCCTTTTTTTTCAACCTGGCCCCCAGTTATGCACATCTGCCCCCTGGCTTGCCACTCTGCCCCAGAAATGCCTTATACCCCCATGATATGCCTTTTAACCCTCTAAATGCCACTGTGCCTCATGATATGCCTTTTGACCCCCTATGTGCCACTCTGCCTCCAGAATTGCCTTATACCCCTATATGCCACTCTGGCGTTTAGGGGGTTAAAAGGCATATTATGGGGCAGAGTGGCATATAGGGAGTTATAAGGCATTTCAGGAGGCAGAGTGGCGTATAGAGGGTTAAAAGGCATTTCAGAAATGCCTTATGCCCCCCATTTAACTCTCCCTCCCCCTCCCTCCACCAAACTTACCGGAGAGTCCCCGGTGCTTAGTCCGGGCAGCGTGTAGAGCTCTACTCGATTTGCGTAACTCTCTACACGCTGCCCGGACTAAGCACCGGGCAGCTTGTAGAGCTCTACACGATTCGCGTAGACAACTTCCGCTGCAGCCGGGAGGAGGTGCGGTTAGCAGCGGGGGTTGTCTGCGTCCATCGCGCAGACCTTCCCCGGCTGTCAGAGATCACGGGGAACTCTGATCTCTGACAGCCGCAGAAGGTCTGCACGATGGACACTGACAACCCCCGCTGCTGGACGCACCTCCTCCCAGCTGCAGCGGAAGTTGTCTACGCGAATCGAGTAGAGCTCTACACGCTGCCCCGACTAAGCACCGGGGACTCAGAAGTACCGGTAAGTTTGGGGGGGCAGGAGGATCCAGGTCCCCTGCATCGCTGCGGGGGATCTGGATCTTAGCCTCATAGTCAGACCTAGTTGAGGTCTGATTATAAGACGACCCCGATTATAAGACGAGGGGTATTTTTCAGAGCATTTGCTGTGGAAAAAAACTTGTCGTATAATCTAGCAAATACGGTAAATCTTTTTTATGAAATAAAAAATTGTGTGTGTTTTGTTGTTTTTTTTTTACAGATAGTGAGGCCTGCACAAAATGCCCAGATAATGAATGGTCCAATGAGAAGAAGGATCTGTGTGTTCCCAAATTGGAAGATTTTTTGTCCTATGATGATGCCGTTGCTATAGCATTTACATCACTCTCAATGTTATTTTGTCTTCTAACTGTTACAGTATCAGGGATTTTTCTTTCCTATAAAAATACTCCAGTTGTAAAAGCCAATAATTGGAGCCTCAGCATGATCCTCCTGGTCTCCATCATGACGAGCTTCCTTTGTGTCTTTCTGTTCCTTGGTCGTCCTACGGATATAACCTGCATTTTACGCCAAACTGTCTTTGGAGTTGCCTTCTCATTAGCCGTGTCTTCTGTGCTGGCCAAGACTATCATGATTTTTGTCGCTTTTAAAGCCACCAAACCTGGCAGTGTCTGGAGAAAATGTCTTGGAATCAAACTGTCTGCTTCTGTTGTCTTGTTTGGCTCATCTGTCCAAGTTATAATTATGATTTTTTGGTTGTCCATTTCGCCCCCATTTCAGGAGCTGGACATGCACTCTTATCAGGGAAAGATCATCGTTCAGTGTAATGAGGGCTCGGTTATCGCCTTCTACTGTGTCCTGGGTTATATGGGGCTTCTGGCAGCTGTTAGTTTTATTATAGCTTTTTTAGCCAGGACATTACCGGACAGTTTTAATGAGGCCAAGTACATCACCTTCAGCATGCTGGTGTTCTGCAGCGTTTGGATTGCGATGATCCCGGCCTATCTGAGCACCAAAGGGAAGAACATGGTGGCCGTAGAGATTTTTGCCATAGTGGCTTCAAGTGCTGGACTTCTAGGATGTATATTTTTTGCAAAATGTTATATAATTTTATTTAGACCAGAAATTAACTCAAAAACACAATTATTTCGAAGCAGAAATAACAATCCGTAGATATAATAAAGGTCAATACATTTGGGGAATGAAATGTCTTAATGCTCCACGGATGTACTATGACATCGTAAGTGAAATATCTTATATCAATATGTGTACTGGCAAGTCTGCTTTACTGATTTCATGTTGACTGATCATGTGTAGCGACACTCAGCATAAATTGTTGAGACCTCAGACGGTCCATGTAGACTCTGCTGGGATCTCTAATGACTGCCCTCTGCTGGCTAATCACAGGAACGACTATAGAAAATATTGCTGACTTTATAAGCGCCTGGGTACCATCACAGGCATTATGGAATTATGCAGAAAACCCTAAAACATTATTTTATGTTTGTAAATAAACTAATTCTTCAATTATTTGGAGAGCCAATGAAATTGGCAGAAAAGTACAGAGATCCCATAAAATGATTGCATATGAGCGTCAGCAAGTGTTTTTCTCCTATTCTTGTGTGACGTCGCACATCATAATAAAGAAGGTAGACAAGGCCTTTTTAATAGAATAGCTCACGACTATGAATAATTACTAACGTTTTATTCGAGGAAAATAATGTTAATCTGACCACCCGTACTAGATTTAAATTGCTTTTAAGTTGGCAGGGGTGGGCCAGTCAAATTCAAGATTGGAAAAGTCCATATCTGGATGGATGGATGGATGGATCAAATTATAGACAAATTAAATTAAAGAAGAAAAATCAACTCACAAGCATTACTACTTGATCCCCTCAAAAACCAATAGTCCCACTAACAGACTTGTGCATTTTTAACAAAATTTGCAGATTTCGTCAATTTGTAGAAATTAACTTAGCCAGAACATCGGACATTGGTTTACTTTTAGCCCCCCATCTCAAAGTCAGTGGCGACTCTAGGAACAATATTTAGGGGGGCACATAAGATACAACAGTCAAAACTGAGGGGGCACTAATATTTTCCACCATTAAATCATGCCACTGGAAAAAATGTGTGTTATCTGGGTGCTGGCCAGGTTCTATATGGGCAGTGTGGACGCCAGGGCTGATGTGTTTTTACGTGAAGTCCAATTGATCTGTACCTGCAAAGCTGGGTTTGTGTGTTATTCTGTAGATCCATATCTGCTATGCTGTGTGTCCATACATTATTTATGTATACCTGCAAATACAGGGTTTTTATGTCATATTCAGTTGATTAATACCTGCAATGCTGTTTCCATGTATTTATTTGATCTATACCTGCAATGCTATGTTTCATATATTATTATTATATACCTGCAAATACAGGATTTGTATGTCTGATTCTGTTTATTTGATATATACCTTCAGTGCTGAGATCACAAGTGAATTTCAATTGATCTATACATGCAAAGCTGGGTTTATGTGTTAATGTGTTGATCTATACCTGCTATTAGCAGCAAGGTCTAATATTTATATACCGTATTTGCTTGATTATAAAACGACCCAGATTATAAAACGACCCCCCCAAAAATATGAATATTAATTAAGGAAAAAGAAAAAGCCTGAATATAAGATGACCCTATAGGAAAAACGTTTTACCAGTAAATGTTAACTATGTAAACTATGTAAACTATTTTTTTAAATAAAAACTATGATTGAGAAAAATATTTTGTTTTTATTTCCTTTTATTTTCCAGCAAGTGGCATATAGGGAGGTATAAGGCATTTCAGGAGGCAGACTGGCGTATAGAGGGTTAAAAGGCATTTCATAGAGCACTCTGCCTACAGAAGTGCCTTATTCCCCCCATTTACCCCCCCCAAACTTACCGGTGCTTCTGATTCCCCGGTGTGTAGTTGGGACAGCCTGTAGACATCTACGCGATTCGCGCAGACAACCCCCGCTGCTAACTGCACCTCCTTCCGTCTGCAGCGGAAGCTGTCTACGCGAATCGCGTAGACGTCTACACGCTGCCCCGGGAGTCCGAAGCACCGGTAAGTTTGGGGGGCATGAGACAGGAGGATCCAGATCCCCTCTGTTGGTTTTACATTGAGTAGCATAATAACTTATTTAGCTACTCAATGTATCTAACCAACAGAGGGCAGCATTGTGTCCGAAGTTATAATAAGTTATTTTGTTGGTCGCTGACACAGCGGGGATACCACTAGGACCCTGCTGCAACAGTTAAAAGTCTGTGCCAGCGACCAACAAAGTTGCTGGTACGGACATTAGACTTAGCATAATAAAATAACTTATAACTTCGGACACAATGCTGCCCTCTGTTGGTTAGATACATTGAATAGCTTAATAAGTTATTATGCTACTCAATGTAAAACCAACAGAGGGCAGCATTCTGTCCGATGATATATTAGCCATCTGTGGCAGTGTGTTCATTTTCATTTATTAATTATTTAAATAAAATATATTCCCATGATCCATTCGTCTCCCCGCTGCAACAGTTAAATGTCCGCACTCGCGTACATTAATTCTGTCGAACTTGCAAACTCTTTTTTTCTATTTATTTTGGGTTGTCTTTTTTTATTAAACCATTACACGAAAGGATCATGGGAATATATTTTATTTGAATAAAGGCAAATGAGCACACTAGCATATATGGCTAATAGGCAGAATGCTGCCCTCTGTTGGTTTTACATTAAGTAGCATAATAACTTTGGATTTCAAGCATATAGAACAATGCTACTCAATGTATAACCAATAGAGGGCAGCATTCTGTCCGAGAATATATTAGCTATATATGGTAGTGTGCTCATTGGTCGCCAGCAGGAGGCCCCCTGCTGGCGACCAATAGAGTTGCTGCTGCGGTATTAACCCCTTAACCGGAAAAAAACTAAGAAAAAACGAATATTCGCCTGAAGATAAGACAGTAACTGGCGAATATTCGCAGAATACGAAGATTTTTTTTTTTACGAAGACGAGCACGAAGACGAAGAACCCCCTGGTGCCCAAGTCTAGTTATAATGGAAGAGAAAAGCGAGAAGGGAAGGCCGATTGTGTCACTTTTTTGGACAGGATAGCCTCAGGTGGCTGCCGGTTGAGGCATAAAGGGCTCTAAGTGAGATGCTCTGGTTTTGGGTTTGTGGTATTTTAGGTAGAATCAGAGGAGGGGCAGTGGGAGCTTTTATAAGGCCGGTTTTGCAGGCTTTAGGTCCCTTTTGATATCTCAGCTTCCCACCTTTCCCTATCTGTATGTACGTTTTCTTTTCAGCTGGTTGTCGGTGGTGAACCAGCTAAGGCTGCACCAGCCCATATGGGGGGGCTTGGTGCTGGGGAGTAAAATCGTGAGTGGCGTCTATGGGATTACCCTTGTCTGACACTGCTTTGCGGGTACGTCGGCATGTGAGAATAACAGGAGAAGGGGATTTTGAGCCCTGAGCAGAGCTAACAGAAAATGATCATATGTGCTAAAGGTTTATGTGCTCTTCACTATTTGGTTTTATGCTATTACAATATGCTTCACGGTCATCTAAAGGTTAACCCCACTTTTGCCTTCATATGCCAGACTTGGTTCTCCCACTGCCATGTATAATTTGCAAAAAGAAGTCTGGGATAAATTAAATACAGAAACCAAAAATTATAAGCAGTGTGATGATACAGGGGGTTTTATGCAAAGTTATTAGTAATGCTGCCAATGATTTTGTTTGTTATGTAATCAGCCGTGTCATAGCATAGTAATATGTGATATCATACGAAAAAGTATCATAACCAGGAGCCCCTCTGCAGTATTGCCAGCACCCTGACGTAGAGTGAATTTCATTGGGGGTCCTGCCATTATCCGGGGAGTGTATCCTCTGTCTGCTGCCCACTGCTATGGAGCAGGGAAAGGTCCTGTCACCCGGTCAGAGCTGTCTGTATGCGGCCGGATGGTAAACGCTCCCCTGAGGCAGAGTAAGAATAAGCAGGACTGGTTGGCCAGAAACACCCTACCTTCCTTTTCCCTGTCCTGCAAATTCAAATCACCTCCCATAACAACAATCCCCGGTTTAGATCACTTTATAAGCTTGTTTAACCATGACATGCCTGGCGCATCATGGTGTTAGTTAACTGACTATTTTTGCGTGACTTTCCTGGGCCATCATTGGCTTTTAATAGGTTAAAATAAAAAAATTGCATATTGTGTTTTATTTCAATTATTAGAAAAAATAATCAGTTAACCAATCGTTAGTTGCAACCCTGCTGAAAACATAAAAAACCCTTTACTCAAAGGTGCAATTATCTCCTCCTCCCCTTACTGTCTGGTGTAACCTTACTTAAAACCTTTCGTTTAACCTCCATATTCAGTCTGTCAGAATAAACCACACTCCCAATCTTAAAAACATTGCTTACATTAGTCCATGCCTAACACAAAATGCCACCAAGGCTCTTGTCCATGCCTTCATTATCTCCCACCTTTACTATTGTAACTCTGTCTTAGCTGGACTCCATCTTACCCAACTCACCATGAATGCTGCTGCCAAACTTATCTTCATCTCCCATTCACCTCTCCTCTCTGATGGTCTCTTCACTGGCTGCCTGTACACTTCAGGATTAATTTCAAGATCCTGACTCTTACTTTCAAAGCCCTTCACAGCGGTTCCCCAGCCTACATCTCCTCACCACTGTTCCCTCTAAGCTGTGCGCTTGTGCGCGCGCACAGAACTTTTTGAGGGAGCGCACACGACCTAACATCGTGCGCACAGTACCTAACGGGGAGCTGGGGGGGGCGGGCAGTCCGTCCAGGGTGTTCCTGGCACTCCTCCAGAGACGGACATTAATGTCCGCCGCTGGAGGAGCAAGCTCGGTTGGGGAGATAAAAAATCTCACCCCAACCGGCTTAAAATCAATCAAGGGAGCGGGAGGTCTGTTAATACAGACCTCCGATCCTGCTCCCTTGCTATGCGCGCGGCAACTGATGCTGTGCGTCGGGATTTGATGTCAGATCCCGGCACACAGCACTGAAGCCACGCCCACCTTTACTGCACCGGAAGCACAGGACAGAAGAAGAGGAAAAAGAACAGAGGAAAGGTAGGAAAACATTATGTATATGTATGTATATATGTGTATGTGTA
>VKOC01048990.1:0-27137 GCA_009364415.1 Spea multiplicata
ACCAGACAGGCTCTGACACACTGACAGACAAACACACACCAGGACAGGTTCTGCCACACCAACACCCAAATACACCAGGATAGGCTCTGCCACACCAGCACCCAGACACACGCAAACAAGGACAGGCTCTGTCACTCTGAAACCCAAACACACACACCAGGACAGACTCTGCCCACACCGAACACAAACACACACACCAAGAACAGGCTCTGTCACACCGACACCCAACACACACACAGACAGGCTCTGCCAACCAACACCCAAACAACACACCAGGACAGGCTCTGTCAACACCACACCCAAAAACACACACACACACCAGGACAGACTCTGTCACACCGACACCCAAACACACATACCAGGACAGGTTCTGCCACACCAACACCCAAACACACCAGGACAGGCTCTGCCACACCAATACCCAAACACACACACCACAACAGGCTTTGCCACACCAATACCCAGACACACACACCATGACAGGCTCTGCCACACCGATACCCAAACACACACACACCAGAACAGGCTATGCCGCACCAACAACCAAACACACACACACCCCAGGACAGGCTCTTGCAAACAACACCAAAACCACACACAAACCAGGACAGGCTCTGCCACACCGAACACCCAAAGAACACACACCAGAGACAGGTTCTGCCCACACCCCAACACCCAAACCAACACCAGGACAGGCTCTCCACACCAACACAGGACACACACAAAACCAAAGCTACAGGCCTCTGACACTCCGAAAACCCAAACCACACACACCAGGACGGCTCTCTGTCACACTGTGACACACAAACCACACACACACCAGGACAGGCTCTGTCACACTGACACTTAAACACACACACACCATGACAGGCTCTGCCACACCAACACCCAGACACACACAAACAAGACAGGCTCTGCCACTCCGAAACCCAAACACACACACCAGTACAGGCTCTGACACACCGGCACCCAAACACACACCAGGACAGGCTCTGACACACTGACAGACAAACACACACCAGGACAGGCCCTGTCACAATAACACCCAGACACACATACCAGGACAGGCTCTGACACCCACCAGACTAAGCTACAACAATAATAATAAAAAAGTACTTTCCACACTTTGTCATTGACCCCCCATTTAGTGTTTTTGCCCCCTTTTGTGTAATGGTCCCATCTATGTCCCATGTGTTATCTATCCCGCCAGCATAGATAAAATGCTGCCCTGCAGTAACCCCTTAGCACCCAGATTTCACTCACAGGATCTGCCCAACACCCAGAATGGAAGCATAGGACTTCCCACCTTTGCTCCCAAACAGCCTGCCTGTGGTATCTTCAAACAGCCTCCCTGTGCAATGCTTTCTCCCAGTTACACCTCCATGCAATCACACAGGTATTCATTAATTAATTTATTATTCACAAATATTAATTCACTCATTCATATATGAATTTCCTCATTTACAGATACTAATCATTTACAGATACTCATTCATTCACTCTGACAGATATTCATTAGTTCCCTCAATCAGGCATACCCATTCATACAACCTCCCCCACCCCCTTACCTGAACTGCAGATCACTCTGTGCCACTCGCAGACTTCTGCAGGAGCTGCTGCATCCCTCTGCGTTCTTCTCTTGTAACGTCTGGGAAAGCAAGAATGGAGCGGAGTCATGTCATGTGACGTAAAGTGTCATATCTGGGGGTATGTGCATATCTGGGGTTATGTGGCATATCTGCGGAGGACAAAGTGGCATATCTGGGAGTATAGCGCATATAGGGTATATAAGGCATATGTGGGGAGGGCAGTGTGGCATTTCTGGGAGGCATGTGGCATATCTGGGAGGCATGTGGCATATCTGGGAGGCAGTGTGGGAAGCCTGGGCTCAAATGGCCATAACTGGGGGAGTAGGTTTGGAAAAAAACAAGAAATTAATTTTTCTCAAAGTGTTTTTATTTAGTTTGTTTTTAACATCATGTTTGTTTATTAAATTTTTAAATAAATGAAAAATTACATTACATTTTTTAATGCAGCCCTACAGCCGCTACATGATAGTTTTTACTAAATATGAAAAAATGGTTTACATGAATTATATTTACTAGTAAAACTTTTTGGTATTTTGGTAAAATTTAGTTTGATAAAATAATGTGTTTTGGGTTCTTGTACCTTTAAAACATAGCTTTAATTATTATGTCAGTAAAATAATAAGGTGAATAGAGAAATGCCATTGTGATAAAAAGAAAAAAGTGTTAATGACACATCTTAATGTAAATTATACGTTTTTATTTTAAATACATGGAAAATTTGCATATTGGGTTTTTTTTAATCCGAAAATAATCGTTAGTTGCAGCCCTACTCCAAACCCTATTATTCTGCTGGCTGCCTATACCCCATTTATCCCCTTACCCCTATCCATGTTCTATTCCAAGTACAAATATAGATAGGCTCTTTTACTCGCATGTGACGTTGTTTTCATAAATGTCAAGGATTTCAATTAAAATGTTCATGAAAATATTAAGCTCGAGAAAGTTAAATGTTTTATATTGCCAGGGAATTAAAGAGAAACCATGTGGCCCTGGGGCAAAATATGCCCCGGGACCCCCAACTTCAGCGAGCAACATGTCCTGTTCCACAGTCTAAACAGCTTGTGGGCACCACCTTTGCCCGAAACAGCTTGTTAGTGACTTTGTCCCAAGCAGCTTACCAGTCCTATCCTAACCTCCAAATAGCTTGTTTGTGCCATCTTTGTTCCCACACAGCTTGTCTGTGCCATCATTGCCCCCTTCCAACATACACTCGGGCACACACTTATACAAATGACACACTTACTCATACTCACTAATACACATGTGCACGTTCATTCTAACACACACTCCATCTCACCACACAAATACATGTCCATACACAAACACTTACACATCCGTACTCACAAACACAGAATAACATATCCTTGCTCACATGCACCTATACATACACATTCATGCTCACATACATACATACATACATACATACATAAACACATATACATACATACATACCTCCTACCCGCCACTACAGGAGACAGGAACGGTGGTTACGCCACTATATATACCTTTTCTTAGTTGGGAAACAAAGTCTGATTTCCCTGAGGATTAACATTCTTTCTGTGATTAACTTATTATAAAAAGGGTATGTCACCTGTAGCTCTTCAATGAAGAGTGCTTGTATCTACTATAAAAACTAAATTTCTAGGGAATTCTAAACATTTAATACCTATACTATAAATAAAGCTTTTGTTTACATAAGGTGAAATTTCAGAGCTTCTGATCTCAATGGATGACCTTACAAGACCTGTGCATACCATGACATGACCCCATCCCCCATTCAAATTCTTTCTATTTCTTTTCAGATGACTTGTATACAGTAATCACATGGTGTGGGGGAGGGGTGATGACCTACCATCCAAGTGAATCTAATGGTTATATAAGAAATAAGACATTATCTGCTCATTACTCTTGCCAAACATTAGTAAATTGCCAAGTGTTCTTCTCTGGTGGCTGAGATTAAATTGCTATGCATGACCAGTGGCGGAACTACCGGGGTCGCGACTGCGACCGGGCCTTGGAGTTCTGCCAGTCAGGGCCCAGGGTGCCGGCGGTTGCTGAAAACGACGCTCGGCAACTTTGGCCCCCTGACTGACAGAACCAGGACTCCTCTGCCCCTACCGGTGATGTCGCTGCTTCGCACCCTCCGCTGGCCTCAGCGCCTGCCCAGAGTGCAGTGTTGCAGTAGTGAGCGTTTGTCTCGGTGCAGCGCTTCAGGGAGGGAGAGTGGAGATAGTGAGAAGGGATAGATGGTTTGGGGTGTGGGGGGGCGGGGGCCTTAACAGATTCTCGCCCCGGGGTCCTGAGGTTTCTAGTTACGCCCCTGTGCATGACAGCTATCATCATAATGTGAATGAACCGAAGTTCTACTTTGTGTATAGGTTTATTTACAAGAGAGGACATTTTTAGGATACTTACAGTTAAAACTCATTGGCCTTAAACATTTAAACTCCTATGCATTACGAAGGACAAAATCTGAGTGGGCAACACATAATCATGCCTTGGAACTTTATGGCTCTGGGTACCTGGAGCCTGCTCCCCCTTGCGGGTTGCAGCTAACATTAGTGGGCCTTTCCGCTGACGGTGGCTGTTCCTGCTGACGTTGGTGGGCATTTCCGCCGATGTTGCAGACACGCCGTTGTTTAGGGAGAAGTAGGGCATGTCATAATGCCGCTCCTGCGAGTTTTCAAGTGATGACCCAGAGAAAAAGTATTTTTAACTTGTTCTGTAATACATTTTACTTTGATATAAAATGGATAATTTTTTAATTTTTTTTTTACCTCTGGATATTTTTATTAGTGCCCTGGAAAACCTGCTCAAAATCCTTAGGCAACCCACAGATTGATGAGGAGCTGGATCAGAAAAGCATCTGCGAACCGCATTAAGCGTGTCAGAAAAGCATGTTATAAGTTGGTCCTCCACAGTCAACGTACCATGAGTAAAAATGTTACAAATGCTAAAATGTTAGATTTGATTTTCAGGGAGCAGGGATAGTGAACAGGTTGGAAAGAGAAGATAGAGGCAGTACCCGTTCTTGTTGTTGGTGGTAAAGTGGTGTTTTTCTGCTCCAAGTTGATGGCCACAAAACACCCCCACGTGATTTATGGTCCGAGGGCTCAGCTAACAGCACAGACCTGTGAGATATGACAAGCGGTGTGTCCTGCATGAATTGACTTGTCTATTTTGTCACATTAACAGCTCGGTGTATGGAACGGAAGTATGGAAAATGCTACACCTAATCACAAATTAATGGAGTCTTGCTGAGCCAATAGAGACTCAACTCCAACCTAGGAAGTGACTTGGTGTGGCACATTAAGGAACGTCTCACATTTCTAATCTTTTATGGAAATAAAATGAATTATTTAAGTGTGTGTATTATTATTTTTTATATTCCTTTGGTACATAGTTGTCACTGCAGATGGTAGGAAGAGCCAGTATCTGCACCTTTAGAGGGAGGCTATAGATAATGCTAATTTGGTTAGCGAACCAGTTTGGTAAAGCCTTCCGGCTGCTGATTGGTTGCTGGAGTTATCTGACTAGGCACAGCCAATCAGCAGCAGGCCAGAAAGCCTAGCTTCCTGATTGGTGGGTGGTGTCACCTGAACAGGGCTGACCAATCAGAGAGAGATGAGCCAGAGCCAGCTGCTGGTTGGTTGTTGGAGTCAGCTGACTAGGCTCAGTCAATCAGCAGCTGGCCCTGAGCCCTAGCCTGCTGGTTTGTGGGTGGTGTCACCTGACCAATCAGAGAGAGGTGAGCCAGGGCCAGCTGCTGATTGGTTGCTGGAGTCAGCTGACTAGGCTCAGCCAATCAGCAGCTCGCTCTGAGCCCTAGTCTCCTGATTGGTGGGTGGAGTCACCTGACCAATAAAAACCAGGTGAAACCAGCAAAGTATCATATTGCATGCCACTTTTTTTACGAGCAGCTACTTTTTCATTTTTGTTCTTGGCTTTATAGGCACCAAGGTAATTGCAACACATTTACCAATTACTACTGCTTTTGCCAAGGAGAGTTAACACCCAACATTACTGGCATGGGAAGAAGCTGGCAGTAGCCGGATTTGAACTTGAATTGAGCAGTTGGGCAGAAGTTTAACCCCTTAACCACAACTCCAAGCTAGAGATGCAGGACTGCATTCCGGTGAAAACTAAAGAATAGTCACTGTAGCGTAACTGTTTAGGTGTTAATCTTGGATTTTTTGTGTGCTTATTTGCATTTGGTAAGGGAGAAAAAGCAATTCTGAGCAACCACGTAGACCAAAACATAAGCCATCTTGTCTTTGCCCTTACAAGCCACCATTCTTTTGTTTATTTAGTGTGTTTGTTTGGGAGTCAGGCTGGATAAAGGACTTCATGGGGGATTGTTTCTCTAGGATCATCCGCTTGTTCTCTCTGGTGTGGTGGTTAAGGGCTTTTGCTTGGCTTCTTGAGGTTCTGAGTTCAATTCCTTATGTTTTCATCTTTACCAAGATCTGTTCAGGTTTTTTCGGGGTTTTTTTAGACCAAGATATCGTGTCTCTGCCCTTTTGCGTTTGGTGAGAGAGTGTATAGTGCACTCTCCTGCTGGAATCTTTTTTCTGCCAAGGGACATTTGGATATTTATACCATCATTCACAGGCCATACAAAATCAGCAACTTGAAAATTAGCCCTGTATTGTATATTTATCCCACCAGCTAGCCCTATATTGTGTATTGTTTTTATGGCAGGTAAATGAATGCCCCATTGCCCCCCCCCACAACCTTGTGTATTGTCGTCATCCAGCCCCACATTGTATATATATATATCATACGCCCCCCTTTAATTTATGTGATGCCCCCAGTAAGCATCCCCTTGTGAATTAATGCCCTCACATCCTTGCATATTGCAGCTGCTGATTGGCTGAGCCTTGTCAGCTGACTCCAACAGCCAATCAGGGGCTGGCCCTTACTCCTACCTTCTGATTGGCTGAACCTGGCCAAGTGACTCCACCAGCCAATCAGGCATTGGGATTGAGTACCAGGGGGTTTTTAAGCTTCACTTTCAGCCCTTGGTTTTTTGATGTTCATTTTCTTTCAGAGATCCGGGTGCTTATCTTGTTATAGTATTTCCCATGTCTCTGGTTTAATATTGCCATTGGCCCTATTTTGTTTTGGTATTTTTCTTGCCTCCACCTTTGGTCTTACTGAAGGCACAAGGTTTCTCTGACCCTATTGTCTCCAATAATGCTAATGTATTTTCCTTGGCTTATCATGAGTAGTTCTCCTTTCTATTGCTTGAATGTGTAGTGTTCAGTATGGGGGATGACTCATGGAAGGAACAAACTAGTCAGATATACATCCGCCATACTGCAGGGCAGCATTTTATCTATGCTGGCGGCATCAATACACAAGGGTAGCAACTGGGGCCATTACACAAAAGGGGGCAAAAATACTAAAAGGGGGGGTCAACGACAAAGTGTGGTTTTTTTTATTGTTGTAGCTTAGCTTGTCTGGTGGGTGTCAGAGCCTGCCCTGGTGTGTGTGTGTGTCGGTCGGTGTGGCAGAGCCTGTCCTGGTGTGTGTGTTTGGGTGTCGGTGTGGCAGAGCCTGTCCTGGGTTGTGTGTTTGTGTGTGTCGGTGTGGCTGAGCCTGTCCTGGTGTGTCTTTGATCATCTGTTTCCCGGCACTTTACTTTCCGTAGGAATAAATTGAACTATAGTCACTTTAAAGGACAAACTTTCTAGGCCCAGAAATCAGTGAGCAGAAAAGTGAAGGTTTTGTGTTATTTCATCTATTTCAATCTGCATATTATATTTAAAAAAAAAAGTTGTGTTAAATTGAGGCTATACGATTACTTTTTTTTAGTCTACTGATGTATTCCCAATCCCATCACATTACATCAATAGAAAATCAGGGAAAGATGTGCATAGATGGTGGGCTGATTCTGTGGCGCAATGGGCCACTTGACTAGACTTGCCCCCCAGGCCGTAGGTTGCCAGCCCTCCCCTGGCTACAGCATCTCCATCAGATCAAAGTCAGGCCTTTGACTAGGCCACTACAAAGCCTTCATTTTGTTTCTGTTGAGCCATTTAGGTAGACTTGCTTGTGTAGTTCAGATCATTGTCCTGCAATCCAGTGGAGGTTTCTCCATAGGAGCACATGCACACGTGAACCCCCAGGCGCAAAAGGTAAACAAAATTAGCAAAATTTATCAAAATTTTATAATCTAAATTAAATAGTAATTCTATATAATTTAGATTAAAATAGATTTTTGATGCATTTAGCTTTTTTTTTCCTTTTACGCGCTGGGGTTCACGTGTGCATGAAGCCTCCTGTCCCCTGATGTTGCCTGCCTATGCCAAGAAAGAGCTATGAACAGGCACCCTATTTGCTCTATTGCTGCCACCCTTGCTAAAGTGCCGGCTGAGCCGCCCATTTGATCTGTGCGAACGGGGGAGGAGCTCCCAGCCAACACACTCACCAGCCAGCCCGGAGTTTCCCCGCCCTCCCCAGTGACTGACGCAAGCAGGGAGGCGAGGCTAACAACGCAAGGCGTGAAGCGCCATTATTCTGTGTGTTGGTGGATTGGAAACAGCAGCATGTGAACCCCCATTGGAATTACCCACCAGCTGCCATTGCTTTGTCCCAAATCCACTTCCTCCCCATACGGCCACTGTATGTATCAGGCCCAACCTTACTATTATGACTGCCCTTCCGCCTCTTATTGTCAACCAATGCACCATAGTATTTTGCATGTTTACAGCAGTGAGTCATTGATAAAAAATATGTTATCTTATCAGAATTACAATAAAAATAATTGAAAAAAATGTTCTACATTGTGGACAAAGTCCATGATACAAAGTTGCCAAATTTCACACTTCTGTTTCTTGACATTGACAAAAACAGGGAGATTTTGACATTTTGATTGACTCAGGTTATTAAAATGAATGGCTCGTAAGTTACATAGTGGGAAACACTGTTGTCATGTCATGAACTGACAGCCGGACATTCTACTTTAGGTAGAGAGCAGATTTCATGGTTTTCTCAAATATGACAGATCCTGAAGCAGCAAAGCAGCAAAGCAGCCCCAGAACCTCATGCTACCACCACCATGTTTGACTGTCGGTATAATTGCTCTTATTGTGAACTGCTGTGTTAGCTTTATAACTAACGTAACAGGACCCATGTCTTCCATAAAGTACCACTTTTGACTCATCAGTCCACGGAATATTATCTCTAACATCTTGGGGTCTGAACATATAAATCTTTCCTCTTAGCAAGGCATTAAGGGGTTAAAGCCACCAAAAGGGAAGAGAAGCAGGCTTTTAAATTTCTACCTGCAGTGCAGAGGCAGTAGCTGCACAGATAGAGCATGGAAACTAATCAATTGGGTTTAAAACCAAAAAGGGCAGTAGTTTTGAACCTAAGGGAGAGGGCAGTGTGAGAAGAAGTCTCCAGGTTGGCAGTGGACACTACCTGATGGTTATACGTATTGCTGTATAAGTTGTATACCCGCCTATGTGTGAACTCAACTGTTTTATTTTATTTGCTATTTATTAATCAAGTTGTGAACATCTAAAGTTAGTCTGTTTATTGGGCTGTAGAGTAAAATTAAACTGTCCTTATTTTGAAACTTCTGTCCCGCTGTGAAGAGTACCCCACAGAGGTACACACTACTACAGGGTCATTAGGATATTTTTTGGCAAGCCTGTGTATTTTTTTTTCTTTTGGTTAGCAGTGGTTTTCACCACGCCATTTTTTGCACAGTCTCTTTCATATTGCAAAATTGTGAACACTGACCTTAACTGAGGCCTACATGTTTGTGCTGGGTGCTTTTGTGGCCTCCTGGATGAGTCATTGATGAGCTCTTGGAGGTATATTCCTGGGAAGGTTCACCACCGGTCCAAGTTTTGTAGATAACGTCTCTCATTGGCCTCCCAGAACCTTAACACAGCTTTTTAACCCTTTCCAGACTGATAGGTGTCGATTACTTTGTTTCTCATCTGTTCTTGACTTTCTTTAGTGGTAATGTGCGCTGCATTTTCAGACCTTTTAGCCTACGCCATTTTTCTATTTGTTTTGTTGTTTAGCGTCAACAGGAGTGGCCATAATCATTGATTTAGTAAAAAAGAGGGCAATTACTTTTTTGCAAAAGGCCAGGTAGGGTTAGATAGCTTTTTCCTTCTATATGTGAATCATTTTGTGTTAACTGGTTATATTTGTCCAATTTTAAAAGGTTCATGCTCTAAAACATTTAAGGATGACAAATATGCAAAAATAGAAATTTTTTTTTTTTTTTTTTTAAAGCACTGTAAAGTTATTAACGTTACCTATATAATAGTGTTTACTAGTCAGGGTAGTAAGCGATGAATGTGTATTTTAAGTACGGTTTGTTTAATTGTTTTCTTAAGAGGCAAATAAATTGCTGATTGTTGTTGTAAGGTTAGAAATCATTGTAAGGATTGGTGATGTGATAATTTTAGAATAGGAAATTGACTTAATAATGCCGGCCCTGCCACAAGCAGAACCTTCAGTTAAAAATTTACAAAATAGTTACGCTGTTATAGAAGAAAACATAAAAATTACTGGTAGTTCTAATAAATGATTATTGTTATAATGTTTTATTTTAAACGTTCAGGTACAGTTCAACAAGGCTACACAACAGAATTCTTGTATTACTGTGAGTCTGTATGATAAAGTAAGCCACATGAACAATGTGCAGAACTATTACAAGTTGTAGGGAGTTAATTGTGTATTTGAAACTGGTTTTAAACCTTGTTTTTCAAGACATATTAGTCAAGTAAATCATGATTCATTTTTAAGGAACGCTCGTAACTATAAGCTGTAGTATTACATTTCCACCTTGATGTCACATGTTCAATTATTGTAAAGTGTTCAGAATGCATACCCCTGGCGATTAGGCACAGGGTCGGACCTTTCAGTCAAATCTCTGTGTTGACGATATGTAAGCCTGAAAAATAAGTGTAAGGCAATGAAATGGTATGGTTCCAGTGTCAATATATGTGGCTTCTGAAGGAATGTAATAAAGAAAGAGAATCCTAGTCATTGTGATACAGTAGATATAGGTACAGTTTGTGAGCCCTCTCTTACTCCCAGCGTAAGTATTCATCAGGGTGTGACAAGTAAATGTCAGCTTGTAAAGTCTAGTAAAGTACGTTGGAATTTTCATTTCTCTCAACATATATTTTATTTTTTAATTGCCTACAGAAATTTGAATGGGAATTACATGAACACCTTGCATACCATAGAGGTAAAAGTTGTAGGGGTACAGCTTAGTGGTCTACTTTGGCAAAGAGCTTGGCTAGGCCTAACCCAGACAAATGTACCAGCCACTTCCAAGCACTGTGGAGGCCCAGTGTCACAGACCTCCATCCTGTAATTGAGTGATTTAAAAAAAGGAGTTCTCTGATCATCCCAACTACCCATGAAGCAATGCCACCCTCTGGATCTGCCTCCCTTAGTCCACCTTATGCTTTTGGTGCTCCAATGAGCAGTAGCAGAGAGATAATTTGGAAAAATATTATCTCATATTAAGCATTGTCCTTTAGCGCTATTTGTGACAACCAGAAGGGGACTGGTTTGTGCCTACACTGTAAAAATTAGATAAGATAAGTCAAGTCATCAAATACTTTTACATCCTGTATGTACTGTGGCCTGTAGCTCCTTCACTACATTCTCTAAGAAATATGGGCCCTTCAGCCCCTTACAATGCTGGGGCCCAGTAACAAATGCTCCATGTGACGCACTCTTAATTTTGTGCCCATTCAACTAAAAGAACATTTGTGTGGTCAGACATTGATGTTGGACAAGGAGGCCTGGTTTGCAATCAGTGTTTCAATTAATCCTAAAAGGTGTTCAGTGGGGTAGAGGTCAGTGACCTGTATAGGCCAATTTGTGGGAACAGGGCCATTAGCATGCCAGAACAAGAAAAGGCCTTCCCCCAAACTGGTGACACAAAGTTGGAGGCATGCAACTGGCTAAAATCTTTTTGCATGCTGTAGCCAAGCGGAATGCACCAAGTGCCAGTCATCAGGTGAATGCCACACTAGCACCTAGAGGTCCCAAGTCTCCAGGAATTTCTCTCTATCTCGATGCCTCCCTACCTTCTCCACCGACCGCTTCCATTACTTCTCTTTTCCTGCAGCTCCACTTCCTTTCTTGCCTTCTTGTTCTACTGTCTTCATCCACTTCTCCCTGTGTCTTCTTTCTTCGTCCACTACTCTGTGAACCAGGACTACTGGAGCAGTTCCGCAAAAAGGCGAAGCCTCCAGGTACATCCTCTCCGATTGGGTGAATGAGGGGCTTTCTTCACCCCTTAGTGGAAGTACTGCAAAAGGCCAGAATAATGCAGACTGATTCACTTAGAAAGAGAGGTGGAGAAATGCTTCTATTATTATGCAAATCTACAAAATAGAGTGTGAGTGAGAAAGTATGTGAGAACATATATAAGAGTGTGCGTAAGTACAAGTGAATGTGATTGTGGGAGTTTTTACATTTTAACGTGGGGGGGCTTAATAAAGTATTGACCCTGGATACCAAATACTGGATGCCCCTGGCTGTTATCCCTTACTGGAACTAAGGGGCCTAGCTTAAATTCTGGAAAAAGCTTTAGACCATTATCCCTCCTTCGCTAAACATTACAGTAGGCACTATGCATTCCAGTAGGTAGCATTTTCCTGACATCTGCCAAACCCAGATTTGTCCATCGACTTCAAAATTGTGAAGCATGATTCATGAATCAATATAGCATGTTTCCACTGCTCCTGGCCCTAGTGTATGTGTGCTTTACACCACTTCAGCTGTCACTTGGCATTGTGTATATATAACAATTTCATGAAGTTTGCCACGCAGTGCTTGTACTGATATTGCTTCCAGGAACAGTTTGGAACTCTGTAGTAAGTGATGCGCCAGAAGACAGGTGATTTTTACGAGCTTCAGCACACAGCATCCCCACACTTTGAGAGTGGCTGGTCTCCCTCTTCATGACTGAGCTGTTGTTATTCCTAGATGCTTCCACTTCACAATAGTAGCACTTACAGTGGACCAGGCAGAAAGTTCAAAAACTGGCTTGAGGCAAAGATGGTATCCTGTGATGTTTAAAGTCACTGAGCTACAGTATTTAGTATTACCCATTTAACTGCCAATGTTTATTTATGGAGATGGCTGCCTATGTGCTTGATTTTATACACCTGTAAGCATTGGGTGTGACTGAAACACCTAACCTCAATAATGAAGAAGTGGTGTCCACATACTTTTTGTCATATAGTGTGTATATAATGGTGTTTACAGATTAAAATACGCAATTTATAGATCTTAAAAACTCAAGTTTGATGGTATATCAGAGCAGCCGCCTTAATGTTTACTTGTTAAGGATCTTCATAATAATTCATCCTGTGACGAGACGCCCGGTACCCCAGCTGGGTACTCCATACGTTGCTTCCTCCACCCGGGACACCAACAATTAACCCCTTCAGCGCCAGGCAGAACCAGCGTTGTAGATAGATGGGGGCGTTGCTGCACCGGACCTGCGTTGGCAATGTGGCTAGCCAAAGCTTAGCTACACAGTGTGGCTATTGTCCTGAAAAGGACAATAAAGGATCATAGCAGCCCACCCCAAGCATCAGGCAGCACTCATGTTGAGGTGAAAAGAGGGGTATTTAAACAGTACAAGGGGTAATTTACATACAATAGACACAACAAGCCATACAAAGTTCTCCATCAGGTCCTCCTTTACACACACAGCTCAGTATTTGCACTCAGCCCACCTCAGCCCAGTAGGGGGTCACTATTGTAGTCTGTGGGAGGATGGTAAACTCGGGCATCTCCCTAACTTCTGGCTGAAACCTGCTGGATATGAGATCCAGGTGCACATACTGGCCATAGAGTTCTCTGTCCTGTCAGACTCACCCAATGGAGAGTAAAACCACACATAAACTCCCTCCCAAGATGCAGGAACCACAAATCTGTCCAAGCTCCACAGTCTTTAGAGTCTCTGGTACTTAGGGAAACCTGGCACTCTGTCCCAGGGCCTATAGTCTGTAGGAAGGAGGCTGGTACTCAGGCACCTCCAGGAGCCCATGGCACAGAGGCTTCTGTGACACATCCCATTGACTTATCTCTGCCCTATAATTAAGTTGCTAATAATTGATTGATTTAGTTGGTAAGGAGAAAGGTGAGCATTTCAAGACTGGATATTGATTGATGTCAACTTTGCCAACTTTAGACACATTTCCTCTTACAATTACACCAATTGACAAACTAATTTAGTTATGCCAAATTCTATAAAGGTGACAGTTGCTCTTTAATAATCAAGCAAGTGCCCTTTTTTGTTCACTGCTGCCCTGCCATAAATAAACAAAACACACACATACATATGCCCTTGCACATTAATTACGTGCCAAGACACACCTATGCATTCATACGCACATACACTTACACACTCATGATAATAAACACTTACACACTAACACTTACTTTCACACAAATAACACCATCATCACAGCCTCGCCTTCACTGTAGCCTTTTTTAATAGCTGCTCTCACACTGCAAGCCGATAAACCATTACCGCAAGGTCAGTTTATGTGACAGCCTCCGCAAGTGGTCCAAGTCAGACCAACTCTTTTGGACAGGCCCAGGGGTCAGTTTCTCACTGCTCTCGGGGGAGAGTCCACCCTTGCCTAAACCCCCTAAATGTATGGCCTTCAGAACAGATTATAATTACAAAAGATGCAAAATAACACTCATGTATTATTTAATTAAACCTGTTCTCTGTGCCATAGTTCGTTGATTTTTGCAATTTAAATTTTCTTGGCCAATTAGTCCTCTGATTTCATAAAATATATGCAGAATATCAACACCTTAACTGGCTGGTCTGCAGCGTTCCAGGGTTGGATGTCAGCTGATGTATTGCACATAAAATTTATAGCTTCTATATGACCAGAAACCTGCTGATTTGATATAATTGAACTCACTAATGCGAATCAAGGCCATTAATGTTATGGCACGAAATGCCTCTGTAATGATGGATTTCTGCATAGAGAATGTATTTAATTCAGCGGTCAGCTGTCAGTCATATCCAATTTAGTTAAAAAAAATTACATATGCATAGATGGCTGAACATATCAAGTTAGTCGCCAATGGGAAAAGGCCTGACAATTTGGATTTGTTTAAACCAATGGTTTCCAATCTAGTCTTACTACTATTGGAGAACAGCAATGGACCACCCACCTCCATACAATGTACAGCTATCTGGGTCTGGTCCCACCCTTATCTGCAGCTATCCCCACTCTTTGTGGGACAAACTCTGCGCCCTTCACAAAGCAGCTCCATCAGAAGAGGACCTAGGAAGTTAACCTGATTTAACACCTATCACCTACCTCTGCCAAGCCTTTCCTAGCCTCACTCTTGCAGTCGAGCTGTAAGTATGTCCTGTATTATTTACTTAATTAGTGTATACATTGAGATATACTTGTGTGGTTAGTCTATCTCAAGCATTGGCACTTTTACCTCTTGTGTAATCCCCACCACCACCATCTCCTTCATGATTATAAACTTGTTTCTGCCGGGCCCTGCTTACTTTTTGTTTTTGTAAGTTCAAATAGTTATGTGAAACACTACTTGTTAAGTCCTCTTTACCCATTGAACAGTCATATGCATATCCGGAGACATCCGGGAGAAGTGCCGCTTTTCTGGTTCTGTGGGTCAACACATAAATCCTATGTGCTGCGGGGTCCTGCACATGCCTTACTCCCTGCCCATTTCCCCTTTTTTAAATGGGGGTGTTTCCCCGTGATGTCAGTGGCAACGCCCACTGATGGCAGCGGCCATTGACATCAGCAGGGAATGCCCCCAATGTCAGTGGGACCACCCGCCGACTTCAATGGGCCACATCCCACAGATGTTAGCAGGAGCACACAAGTTCCCAGGTATGATCATATGTACCTGATAAGTAATATATTTTATTTCTGTATAATGATTACCTTTTCATTTGGAAACTGTTAACGGGGAAGAGATATAAAGACCACTTCTTTCTTATCACACATATTTATTGGATTTGCAAGTACTCTACAGCTCTACGAAATATGATAGCGCTCTATAAAAAAAATACTGCAAAATTGTTACCCAAGTAACACTATTAGGTTAATGGTTTGGATTTCATAAGCAGTAATTTGTTCTTTTTAGAATTCACATGGTTATTTGGGCACTGTACTTAAATATTTCCTGAACATATCATATTAACAAAACAAGGTATTTTCTTTTCTTGCTGATTCAACTACTTCATAGTTACATAGCTTTCATTATCGTATCTTGCAGGCTTGCAAGTCGGCTATAAGGAAAATGGATACTCCTTTTTGTTTGGTTTATATATGAGACTGTGGAATGTCTTACAGTTCTTACTTTACATATAAATAACACTGAATTTCCATCTCTACAAGTATGTCACAATATTACTGTCCATTTGTATATTGTCAATGTTTAATGTTGATTTTCCTTTTCATTTTTCCATGTGGTCTGGAATCTCCTAGCACTCTATGAATAAAATGTAACATTCATTTTCAGTCTCACTACTACCGGGTTTAGAATTACTTCCTGATGTTCTATGTCTAATGTACAACTTTTTGAACCTGGTGTCCCACTGCATGGGAAATGAAAGCTGGTGGAACCCCATGCCAATTATAAGGATATTACCGGCTCTATCATTCTTCTTCTGGGTTGTATTAGGTGTAAAAACTTTTCCCATTGCATTGTAGTTTGCCATAAGTTCTTTCTTAGTGTTTCCACCTTGTTATGTGTTTTTATAAGGTCTAGTAAACCACCTTTTGAACCTGGTCCCACACTACATGGCAAATGGTAGCCTGAGGAATCCTTACAAGTTCTAAGCATAATAACTGCACATTCTCCTTCTTCGTTGTCTCGGGTGTACCGACCTGTGTGCTGTTGCTATGTATTCTTAATTAATGTTCCTACCTTGTTAGATATGAATCACCATACAAGTCACGTGGCCCAATGGCCATTTCCAAATCAGCTGAAAGTAGCAATTATGTGTAGCTTATGTTATCAGCAATGTTGATATACCCAGTTGAAGCTGGACTCTCCCGCAGCATAAAGACAGACCAAAACACTGAAAAGAAGGAGAACTTTGAGTTGGCTCAGCTCCAGCTGACATTCCTTTACGCTTTAGGAAACAGGCCAAGGCAATCAGCTTTTCCATTTGTGCATTCTCGCAAAACTCTAGTGGAGGATAAACCAATGAGGGAATTTAAACATACACAGGGCAGAGATACAGCTATTCTGAATACTAGACAAGACCAAGAATTAAATAAAGTGTGAGGTTGTTACCCTAGGAAAAAAATTAGGCAGACTAAATGGGCCAAATGGCCGTCAAATTATAGGTTTAGATGTAAAACTTTTCTGCATGTGCCACTACTTGCCCATACCTGGTGCAGACAACTGACTTGCAACTGAGGAAGTCCCACGTGCTGACCCTGGGGAGCAGTTTGGTAACTCTCTAAGGTTACACCCACTATCATCTTCTTCATACCCACTTTCCTTGCTTTCTATGTATATTTGGACCTAGACCTGGCCCAACCCCTTCCCTGAGGTCAGCTACACCACTAAGAGAGGGGGATATGATCATACCTGGGAACTCTCCGGGTTTGACATGCCCCACTCCCTGCCCCGTCAGCGGGAATGCCCCCGGCGTCAGAGGGACTGCCCGCAGACGTCAGTGGGAAGTCCTGGCCGCGTCCCGCAAGGGAAGGCTCCGGGTAGCCAGAGCTCAGAAGTTCCCTGGTATGGAGATGATACAGTGAATATAAAACATCTACACCCCCTGTTAAAATGTCAGGTTCTTGTGATGTTAAAGAATGAGACAAAGCTAAATCAAGTCAGAAACCTTTAATGTGAACAATTCAATTGAAAAGCAAACTGAAATCTTTGAGGGAAAAACAAACGATAACACAATAACCTGGTTGCATAAATGTGCACACCCTTAAACTAATATTTTGTTGAAGCACCTTTTAATTTTATGACAGCAACTAGTCTTTTTGGGTAGGAGTCTATTAGCATGGCACATCTTGATGTGGCAATATTTGCCCACTCTTCTTTGCAAAAGCACTCCAAATCTGTCAGATTGTGAGGACATCTCCTGTGCACAGCCCTCTTCAGATCACCCCACAGATTGGATTCAATTGGATTCAGGTCTGGGCTCTGGTTGGGCCATTCCAAAACGTTAATCTTCTTCTGGTGAAGCCATGCTTTTGTGGATTTGGAAGTGTGCTTTGGGTCGTTGTCGTGCTAACTACCAAAATTGCCTGGTATTTGGAACTGTTCATAATTCCCTCCACCCTAAGGCCCGGTTCCAGCTGAAGAAAAACAGCCCCAAAACAGGATGCTGCCACCACCATGCTTCACTGTGGGTATGGTGTTCTTTGGGTGATGTGCAGTGTTGTTTTTGCACCAAACATACCTTTGGAATTATGGCCAAAAGTTCAACCTTGGTTCATCAGACCTAACACCTTTTCCCACATGCTTTTGGGGACTTTGATGTTTATTTTTGCAAAATTTCAGGACGGGCTTGGATGTTTTTCTTTGTAAAAAGGCTTTCGTCTTGCCACCCCACCCTATAGCCCATTCATATGAAGAATATGGGAGATTGTTGCCAGAAATTCCTGCAGTTCCTTTAATGTTGTAGTAGGCCTCTTGTAAGCCTTCCTGACCAGTTTTCTTCTCATCTTATCATCAATTTTGGATGGACATCCGGTTCCTGGTAATGTCTCTGTTGTGCCATATTTTCTCCACTTAATGATGACTGTCTTCACTGTGTTCCATGGTATATCTATATCATGGAAACTCTTTTGTGCCCTTCTCCTGACTGATATCTTTCAACAATGAGATGCATTGGAAGCTCTCTGAGGACAATGGCTTTTGCTGTATGATGCAACTAAGCAAATGTCAGGTAAATCCTACTTTAACATCACAAGAACCTTTTTAACAGGGGTGTGTAGACTTTTTATATCTACTGTATGTACACACACCTTAACCAAAAAGCCACCCTGGGACATTCAGCTTTGGGAACACCAATCACACCTATATAGACCTGTTAAACATCCGATTCCAGATGCATTCTATTAATATAGTGTTGCCCCCTTTGCAGCTATAAGGGCCTCCACTCTTCTGGGAAGTCTTTCCACATGATTTTGGAGTGTTTCTGTGGGAATTTGTGTCCATTCAGCCAAAAGAGCATGTTTAAGATCAGGCGCTGATGTTGAACGAAAAGGCCTAGCTTGCAATCTCTATTCCAATTGATCTCAAAAGGTGTTTGATCGTGTCAGGGCTCAGTTGTGGGCCAGTCAAATTTTTCCAAACCAAACTCCTCCAACCATGTTTTTATGGACCTTGCTTTGTGCACAGGGGTAAAGTCATGTCTAAACAGAAAAAGGCCTTCCCCAAACTGGTGCCACACAGCTGGAAACATACAATGGTCTAAAGTGTCTCTGTAAGCTGTAGCATTAACATAAAAGCCAAGCCCAAACCATGGAAAACAGCCCCAGACCCTTACCCCTCATCCACCAAACTTTACAGTAGGCCCTATGCATTGTGGTTCTGTGTGTAGGATTATTGTCGAATCCACCAAACCTAGATTAGTCCATTAGACAGAGATTGAAGTGTGTTTTATCACTCTTTCCACACATTTCCACTGCTCCAGGGTCCAGTGGCCACTAGGCATTGCGCATTGTGATCTTTGGCTCGTGTGCAGTTGCTCAGCCATGCAAACCCATTTCATGAAGCTCCTGACAAACAGTTCTTGTGCAGATGATGCTTCCAGAGACATTATGAAACTCTGTAGCGAGAGATACTACAGAGGACAGGCCGTTTTTATGTGCTTCGGCACACGTTGGCCCCACTCTGAGAGTGTGCACTTTGTTGCTGAGCTGTTGTTACTCTCCACTGTTAGTGCTATTATTGTGAAGATTAAGAATTTTGGAGTATCAGAAGAAAGTTCTTTCCATTCTGAAAAAACACAGCACACTCAACTAATAAAGATGGAATTCACTGTTGAACAAAGACACAGCAAAAATTGACAAATGGTGAAACTTGTCCAAAACCCTTGAATGCCCTTTGAAGTAGATATTGTTGTCTTTGAGACGGTTGATAGTGAATAGTAGTCATAACTTGGATAACAATTTATAATGAGCACATATTGGTCAAAGTTCTCAATGTGGCGCAGCCGGCGTAGAAAAAAGTGTCGTAATGGCTATTTCTAATCATGGCCCTTTTAATGTAGTAAAAAAAAAAAAAGATGGCAACCAACAACATGGCTCTTACAACGTCCTTACGGGCGACATGAGCTACGTACGCTTTGGTTGCACACACCAGATTGCGATGACCCTTAGTATTTAGTGCGCAGGCGTAACCTTCTCTGTAAATCAGCTCGCGCCAAGGCCACGAAACTAACCATTCCCGGAAAGTGGAAGACCCGCCCTTCTTGCGTCACGTGACGTACGGGGAGCCCCTCCCAATGGTCAGTGGGAGAGACAGACAGACATCCACAGATACGGAGACCGTGAGAGGTGTTTACCCACCCGGGGATTTATAGCCACCGCGCGCACACGGGCGGCTATCGCAAGGACGTCGTGAGTCTTCTGTAAGAATGGCGAAGACGAGAGACGGGTCACCGGAGGGCCAGTATAGCTGCTGAGGGGGAGAGACACTGGGTTAATCCCCGTACACACGGTGGGGGAGGAGGAGGTGTTGTCCCTGCTGTGGCAGCGCCCGGGCCGGAGGCCTCAGAGGAGGAGCAGGAGGTAAAAAACCCCAAAAAACACTGCTGAACCCACGGTAATCACTACGTAATCCCCGGCCTGGAACGCCGGTAGTTTTGTCTAGGTGCGGGTTGTCGGAATTCCACCATCACGACTGCCTTGTGTTACCGCATCTCCCGCGGCTCGCTATTTATTGCAGCGATAGCTGAAACACAGTAAGGTGTATTTTATTGAAGCGGCGATTAGAAGTGTGAGCTTCGCGGCCACTCGGCCCCGCCTTCTTGCATGATGCTAACCTGATTATCTCCCAGCAGGGGGTACATCTCATCTTTCCACCCCCCCCCTTACCCATTAGTATGTTGTCACCAGGGTAATGGGGGTGGGATAGAGCTTTACTGGCCCAGACATCAGTGGCCCTCAAGTTAATCCTTTCAGCCAGAACGACTTCATCTGTTAAAAGACCTCTTGGGAAGCAGAGCGTAGCAGTCTCCAGTTTGACAGAAGAATTTCAATGAATTTAGAAGCTGATTGCCATCTCTGTTGCCCCTGAGGTTCTGCAGCAGCTGCTGGCATTTTTAAACTAAGCATGTGATCTGTGCGGCCATGGCACAGGCATTAAAACCTGTGAAAGAGGCCATAATTGGGCCCCTGTGACCAGCAACCGCCTCGGTTGGTGTTTAGTACAAGGTACATGGCAATCATAGTGTTAAAGGGCAATTAAGCTTGTAGTCTGCATGACCACATCAGGGTATGCCATGTCTACACCTCCCCCGATCCCTATTTATAACGCTCTTGGTGTGAAGTCCCTTAGTCCTGAGGAGGTGGTAGTGGAGACGGTGCTTTTGACCATGGCCTAGGTAGACCTGCTGTGCAAATTGTCCTGAAAGAACCCTTGTCTCGTGCGGTGTTGACGTAAAATGACTTTGGCTGTAAGCTTGTGTGAGTTGCCATCTTGGTTTTAATTGAAGTCTTCCTATGTAACTAATAGCTAACACAATGCAGTGTGTCGTTATGTGAGATTAGGACCTTGTTCTCCTCACCCGTTTTGTCATAACCCAATGGACTAATGTGATGCCATCTTGGTAGGAGAGACACCGGTTGAGTTGGTTTGATTTACTGTCTTAAACCGATCTCCTCTTGAGTGATCCACACCACGCTGGACCCTCCTACTTGCTTGTTTTGTTTAAACTGGAGATATCCGAGAGAAGCTGGTTCCTTTTGTGTGGCCCCAAAGCCTACTAGCTGTGATGATTAGGCCTGTGAAGGTCTGAATCTCCAATAATTGACGTCAGGGCTTTGTTCCTTCACTTCAGGCCAGTGAGCATGTCTGTGGCATCAACTGATGGGGGGATGCTATGAAGACGCAGTACTAGTATGTCTTCTGCATTTCGCAACATGCCTTTGCCACTTTTTTTTTTTGTTACTTTTTTCTTTAGGGAAAATTAGATTTTCAAAGCTTTTATGTTAATTCTGTTGTGTGTGAGAAGAGGGCATTGTTTTCCAGCACAGTAGGGTAGGGGTCGACAAATTCAGTCTGGTTCTACACAGCTTTTTTATTTTTTCCCCGTAATGTTTGTTTTCGTATATTCTCCCCTCCCTCCCCTTCCCAGGTCTGCAGTTAGTGTGTAATTGGGTAAATATGACATAAAACACTCCTTTCTTCAGTGCTTCTCCAAGTTGTACAGTACCACTGTTAACCCCCTTCATGACAAAATGACTCAATCTTGTGTTTAACCAATATTCATACACTTACACCCTAGCACCTTATAGTAACCTGCTGCACTCATACACATGCTAACACTATATACTAACATACACTTTATGCTATATGCTAATGTCATACTGTAACATACACAACACCACACATGCACACACGCTCTTGGTAACACTTACACACTCTAGCACTATGCACACATACACCCTTAATCTGACACTACAGTACAGTAGACATAATAGTGCTATACCTTTACACATACTAACTCTAGAACTATATATGTACCCACTAACTGACACTAATATATATATATATATAATCACACAAACACTGACTCCAGCACTCAACATATAAACACACTGACCCTGGCAACACACACATTCCGACTGATTACCACACTATATGTTTACACACGTACCCTACTGTATATACACACATACTAACTCCAACACGCTCACAGAATCTGACACTACAGTATACCGACATTGTGTATTGCACTCCCTCTCCTTGCCCCTTTTATCCTCGTGGAGACCGGCCGCGTCACTGTCTATTATCTGCCCAGGCAGCTTTCCGTGTGTAGGGGTAAAACAGGTGCCTTGACGTGCCCAGCTGGGTCATTGAACCCCCTTCACCGTGCCCCCGCAAGAAAAGCATTGGTTGTTGGGTTCGCAATGGCAGCCCTGGGCAGTGTTTACTCCATTGTCCTACAAGACCCTGTGCCCCAGGAAGTGGCTTTTAGCCGCCGTGGCAATCTTCCCTGGGTTTGTTGGGTCCTGCATAGGGGCGGGCTATATTGGTGGCTATTACTTATGGAATCTCTATGTCCTGTTGCTTTAGCAGGTCCCCACACTTTTGTGTTTCTTGGTAAATGGTTTTCCATACTGTGGTATCTCTATGCGCGACAAGCTTTCGGCGGATTTGTGGAAGGTTTATTGGACTCAAGAAGCACCAACCACACATTTGAAGCCAGTCAGGTTTGTTAAACTCTAGACTCTGAAGGCCTCAATTTTTGTATGTCCATCTTCATGAAACAAAATGCTGCTACCTGCTTTCAGGCTCGTATACTCTGAATTCCTGGCCTGTCTGTGGCCCTTGAGGCATTGTGCCCCAGTCATATAATTCCATGGAGACAGTGTGGCAAAACAAAGTTCTGCCCCACATAAGTCTGCATTTAGTGTCTCAAAACATTTCATGTGTCCTATTCTAGCAATCGGTCGGCTGTACATGTGAGAGTTTGCTATGTATGAAATGGAGGGTATTTGCAGATGAGTTAGTCCATGTACCAAAACGTGAGATACTGATGTCCTTGTTAGCATGTATCCTGAGATAAAATGAGAACGACGCCGTAAGCGCCCTCCAATGCCGAGAGGAAAATGGAGCTGACGTAATCTGAAGATTATTTCCCAAGCGGTATATTTACTTGCACCCCACCATGCGTGTTCTCTTCATGTATGTTCCTATAGAATGAAGTAGAAGGCTGTGTGTTATGTCTGCATGTGACAGGTCCCCGTGTTGGTTGACCATTGCAGGGTTGTTCTTATATGGAGGAAATTTCTGTCTAATTAACAATGTGCTAAATGTTTCTACCTGAAAGAAAGGGTCGTATTTCATGTTCCAGTAAACGCTCCTTTATCTGCAGGCTTGTGATTGTAGTCTTGATGAGGCACTAATGAAGATCCAATTAAGTAATTTTCCCATAAACTTCCTTGTTAAGATGGTCTTTTTTCAGTGGTTACGACTGGGATTTTCTACTGGTTAGATAATTGGGAGACAATATGAGAGGGAATAAAAAGGGCAATATAATGTGCTTTCTTAACTTGTAATATATGGGGAGTATACCAGGCATGCACACTGGCAACAAAATCCCTGCACGTCAAGATGCTGGAGGTCCGTAGATGTGGGAAAACGCCTATTATTTTACATCTCGGCTATGATATGCATTGGGGGGGGGTCCATATGGTGGCTGCAGTGTTCCCTTTTCTCGCGCCGGATGTATATTGTCAGTAGGGTTTGCAGCAGTGAGTGCCAAGGAAGTTTTTGTTGCTTGAAGCAGAACAGGAAAAAGCTACATAACGAGAGCGTTCTGTCCTCCCCGGCGTAGTTCACAGGCGGGACATCTAGTGTTCGCTACGGTTGTGTCTTCTGGCCGGGCTTCACACTCTGGGTGGCACTTGCCTCCGCTGGTGCAAGAAGTACACAATTTGAAGCAAGAGTATTGTCCCAGTCCAAGGGTTTATTACTGTTGGAATACTACAGGGCTTGTGTAGAGGCATTTGCTGCCATTTATGCCCTCGATAATTTACATGATTACATTGTACGCTGTGCCAGGTGCAGCTTCCCAATAACAGAGCAGCTACTTGCCCATTATATAAATACACAGTTGTCTTGTCAGTGACAAGTATTTGCACTTAACTGATTTTGTTGGTTAGTACGGAGTCCCACTTGCTTTTTGTTGCATCCGTCGCTGATTTTGATGTTTCACAAGTCTCAACATTCGAGTGGTCGGCATATAATGCATTTGCGTGCAGTAAAACTCTGTCATTTCTATGTGGTGTCTTATATATAAACATATACTATTGTGTAATAAGTGTTCTTTAGTAAGGTGCTATGGCATCATGATGATTAGTAGACAGGATGCATCAGTCAACTTTTTTCCTCATTCTACACGCATGCATTCCTGCGAGCTCAAAGGATTGTATCAAGTACTATTTTCATATTCGGTAAATAATCTGATCTGACTTTTCGCTTGACTTTAGACATAGTTTGTTTAAATGAATGCACGTTCAAAATAAAATGGACAGTTTCAAATTGCCCTGATTGTATATGTGTGTGTGTGTGTATGTATGTATGTATATAATATACCGATAGAAAGTATTTATAAAAAGTCATTTGTAAGAACATCTAAGAAGCAGCTCTGTGGTTGGAATTGTCCTCGCCTTGGAGCCCCTCTGTTTAGTTGTTTGAACAGTATGGAGATCTACGTGCCGGCTGTGGAGGATGCCGTGATTTACGGCTGTGGTAGTGTTAGTCACTGTTTTTGTGTTGGTGGAGCTATGTTCACGTTGTATCCATCACAAAGTTTGTCACTAATTGTAAATTTGACGCAGTCGGTGTTGGGAAGCAGCTGCAAACTGCATGATCCCTACGTCTTCCCAAACTGCTTTGTACACGGCTGCCATAAGCCCTGTATTGTTTGTAAATGAAAATGCTTTCTAACTAGAAGTGTTTTAGTGGGATGGTTAAAAATTGCCTGTGGGGCGCAAGCAAACGTAGAGAGAAAATTGTGTGAATTTCCAATAAAGAAACCTTGCTCGTCTGACAGGAGTAAGCAAACCGCTGTTTTCGTCCGGTCGGGGCTGAAGGCCGTTATGGTGTCCGAGTACAGATGGCTTCGTTACTTGCTGTGTCATTTCATCTGATCCACCTGTTCTAACAGGAATAGCCTCCACGCCTGTGTAGTCATGGGGTCTGAAGATCATCTTTGCCCACTCCAGTAGAAAGCGGCATTAATGCTGTAATGTTCTTGGTGAGGTCGCTGTGAAGATGGATATAGAAGCTGGATCTGGTATGTTGATTATTGGATCAGTTTTTTGTTGTAGCCGTGTAGTCCTCGGCTTCGTATGGATGAAAAGGTACTGAATATTTTTACTGTAAATCTCAGCAAGTGCCAGTGTATTTGAGGACATTTTGTTGTGTAACTCTCTTTTGAATCTAATATCTGAGAGGAGCAGGGCTAAGTAGACTTTTGTTTCTTTTTGTTGGAAAAACGTTAAATCTTGTATAATTTTGACACAATCGTACCTTTAATGCCATGAGCTTTAAGACCTTTCATAGTCTTATGCAGTTCCCACCGGCTGGAGTCTTCTTAATATGTGAATACAGAGCAGTCCATCGGTTCACCACCACAGTGAGGAACATGAAAACCAACCGTAACACTAGTTGTGTGACTACATGCATGTGGCTCCTCGGCATATTAAGAATGTAAGAGCCCAGTCTGTAAACAGAGGTTTATCTACAGCATATATATAATGACAATGAACTTTGAACGCTCTAGATGTAAATACACCTTTTTTTGATTGCGTGATTAAGTGCTGTCAAAATGTGGCTCTTCTAGTGCTTGGAAATTTCCGTTCCTGGGCAGTCCCTTGATGTTTCATCCTCAGTCACGTGTTGAGTCATGGTTTTTAACTCTCCCTGTCTTTGGACGTGGTGATGCAGGATATCTCGATGGGGCTGCATTGATTCATTATGATGGGCCAAACACTGGAAGGTTTCCCCAGCAAGAAAGCCCTGCCTAACGCAGAGGGCGAGGAGACTCGCGTGAGTGCACTGGATTTGGCTTTTTATAATGTATAGTGATACCAGTGACTGGAAATCACAACTTTCCCTTTAGTGAATAGACCCTCGTGTGCTGCTTTCATATCATGAGGGGGTCGATGTCTGGTGTATTTTGGAGAAAGTCTTGCCGGGCTGTGAATTATGGTCAATTTACAGTTTACTCTACTCATAGCTTTAGTATATTTGTTGCTTTATACCAGAGGCAGTGAAATTCTTTATCGACGTGCTCCAAATATGCAGTAAGGGTAATGGATCTAGCTGTCCAAGAGAGGAATAAATCTTTAGTCATAGGACATAACCTTTTTATTGGGGCAGCATAGAAAAAACACGTAGACTTGCATAACCTTCTTGAAACTCAGTGGTCTCTTCTTTCTTCAGGATGCATTCAGTCTTCTTTATCCTTTTGTAGCCCTGACAGCCGCAAGGATTGGCATGTGAGCGCTGTTTGTTCTCAGTAGACTTTAATACCATTAGTCCTTTTATTGCCACAAGAGTGAATTACTGAATAAATTATAGTGAGGTTATACATTCCATGGTGTGTGTGATCAAAGTACACAGCTGGAGTATAGTCTGCCTTTTTCCTCTAAGTTGGGCCTGTCAGCTTAATAACGTGTATCTGTTCAGGTTCTCCAATGGTGGCTTCAGTCACATGATGCTTCCAATATGTGTTGCCATGTATCCCTCTAAAACCGGACATCAATATATTGTGCAGAGGAATCCGTGAGTGCTTACGGCTAGTATAGTGACCGCTAAAACAAT
>VKOC01048993.1:0-14668 GCA_009364415.1 Spea multiplicata
AAAATAATTTTTCTGTTAAGAGCAATTCCGTTAAGAGTCTCCTATTCTATTCTCTCTCAATTCCAAAAAAAACTGATCCTAAGCTATATTTGGCAAAATAAGACCCCAAGAATCTCCTTTAATAACCTAGTTAGAAGTACTCAAAAGGGAGGCCTTTCAGTTCCTAATATTAAAGATCTGCATGAGACTTGTATGATTTACTACTTTTGGATGGTTCATCATTGAAAAAGAAACTATAAACCTCCCAAGATTATCAGATATTATCTGGATGACCCATGAAACAAATAAGTAAATTAAAAGTGATAATTTAATAATTAAAGATTTAATTATAACAGCTAATAAATTTAAAAAAACTATGAATATAGAAAAAGGGTTTCTCTCCACAACTCCAATAGAAATTTTGACCAATTATATAAGTGATTTGGATTTGACCAAATGGAGGCACACAAATATAAAATGCGTATCCGATCTATACAATATAGAATCTTTCTTATCTTGGCCTTCGATGAAAGAGGAAAGAGATTTAACAAACTCATAAATATTTAATTATATTAGAATAAAACATTATTTACAAACAGTAGAGGTAATAATCTCTCCAAGATATGAAGAATTTCTTTTTTTACGATTTAAAAAGTTTTTATTCGTCAGAGTCATGATACAAATGAGGAGGCACATGTCACAAAAGACAAATAACAGCCGTCACGCAGGACGGGAATATAAACACACGAGCAGCATGATGAGAATTGACAAAATGAAAAAGGAAAAAGTAACGAAAAAAAGAGTGACCCTCCTCAGCAGATCAAAGCGTACATCAGAGACGAAACTGACGACAAATTTTATAGTTTTTCAAAACATATCTAGCAACAATAACGCAACTGGTGCACGAACACTTGTAATACATTGTAGAATAGGCATCATGAGTGGTATGGAGATGCGGAAAACAAATGTTCACGAAAGCATAAAGAAAAGTAACAAAAAGAAAAAAAAAAGTAACGAAAACAAATTGGTGATACGGTATGCGGGTGAGACCGCAGGAACGTGATAGTAATGAGCGTGTGAAACGTCCTGCAGACAAAGTGTACAGTAGAGCTCCTGCTCCGAGCGGAACAGAGGGTGATACATATGAAAGTGGCAAAATACCAATATGCCAAGGTACTGGTCGGGCGTGGTCGCAAACATACAATCAAATATATTAAGAAAGGATCTGACTAGAGAGCCAGGGGGATCAGATTTCCGTGTATAAGTGTGAGGTGCATGACGAGTCGTGAGACATTTTTTCCAAAACCCTGTGTCTTTCAACCGTGCTAACTATCTCGGCGAGGGCAGGGGGGAGAGGCTCACTCCATCGTTTAGCAATACACAGTTTAGTAGCAATGAGAACGTGTATAAAAAGTTTACGAGTCAAGGGAGGGATAGGGTCGGGAAATAAATGAAGTAACGCAAATTCCGGGAGAAACTCAAAAGGGCAATGAAAAATGCGACGTAACAGGGTGAATATTTCCGCCCAAAGCGGCTTCAGGACTGGACAGCTCCACCATATATGAAGCATAGACCCCGAGTGTCCACAACCTCTCCAGCAAAGTTTGGATTGGGTGGGCCACATGTGCGAGAGACGAACCGGGGTGAGATACCAGCGGCAGCTGAGCTTCTTTTGAAGCTCCAGGTGGTTGGTGCAGTGGGTGACCCCCCGCATCGCCTCCTCCGCCTCCAGCCAGGACTCCAAAGGGAATTCTGTGCGCAGCTCCTTTTCCCAGGCAAGCATATGAGGCAATTTACGGGCAGAGGATATGAAGAATTTCTTAATAAACCCTTTAAAACTAGACTATTTCATCGAGTAGGTCTATTAAAGAGCAGTTTTGAAACAGATGATCCCTTACTTAACAAAGAGAAATGGGAAAAGGATATAGGAGTAATACTCCCTAAAGAAGAATGGATACAAGCTTACATTGAAATTAAGAAATATTCACACTGTTTAGGGATGCATGAACTTTACTACAAAATTATTCATAGATGGTATAGAACACCTGTCCAAATCTCTAAATATGATAAAAAAATTTCTAGACTTTGTTGGAGATGTGGGAAGAAAGATGGTACAATATACCACATGTGGTGGGAATGCGAGGAAGTGAGGTCAATTGCAATAACTCTTTAAAACGATCGATGAGCTAGTTGGAAGTAAAATTAAACCATCCCCCCAAATATTTATTTTTCATATGGGCCTTACGAAACTCCATAAAGCACAGAGAAATTTGAAAGTACAATTAATTTTAGCATGTAAGGTCGTTATAGCAAGGAACTGGAAAAAGAAAGGTAAAATAGCATGGAACGAGATATATGCTCAAATTCAATTTCAATATAAAATGGAAAAAGGCTATTATGCAAGTATAACTAAAAGTAATACACATAGTGATGTTTGGAAACCATGGATAACCCGCGCACATTTAGAGTTAGAGACTGAGATTACAAGAACTAATTGAAAACAACCATAATAACCTATGAGATACCTATATACTATTATTTACTATTATTATATAGAGAGTTGTAAGGGTAACCTGAGGAATGTGTAATTGTATAATTATTATCTCATATACTTCCCTGTAAATAAATCTGAACAAACTTTGGAAGAACTTATAAAAGGGATTAAAATACAGGCAACGATCCACTCCTCTTGGTTAAATGTATTTATATTATATATGTGATTATTCATATATTTATGTATCTATCTATATATTGTTTTTGTTATGTTTTGTTTTTTTATGTATTTACTCATGTATGTCTTTTTGTATGTTTATAATAAATATGTATAAAAAAAAAAAGAAAAAAGAAAGGAGTGTGATTGCTAACAGCAAGCACAGTCCTATCATGCCTAGGTACCAGCATTTACTGGTTGCTAAGTCATATTGCTAATTTTATTAACCCCTTCAATCCCCTATAGACGTACTGGGACGTCCAAAAAACAACTTATAAGAAACCCCTTTGGACGTCCCGGTACGTCCAACTATGGTATCAAAAGAAAGCTCTATCTCTCCTTGAAAAAACAATATATAGTTTACATGGGTACACTATTCACAGGAAAAGAGAATAATCTCTGAACCGACATAGCGCAAAAATGGCAAAATTGCTCTGGGCTTTGAGGTACCAAAAACCCCTGGGATTGAAGGGGTTAAAATGTGAGTTTTTAATTATTATTTTTAATGGTGGGGTGGTCATTTTCGGTTTGGTAAGTGAACCGTGAATGTTTTTGGTCCAGAATTTTATGGTCATCCATAGATAAATAGAGCTATTTCATTTTTAATTATCCTGAATTTACTTTATTTTAATCTGCATATTTTATTAAAGGCCATATTTTCTCACAGTGGCCCACTGCAAAAAAACTTGGACACCCCTGCCCTAGACTCTAACCTATCTTTTATCCCTCTAAATCCTGCCACAACCAACTACGCAACATTTCCAAAAGTCGTCCATTCCTGACTTTTAGCACCTCAAAACAACCAATCCACTCCCTTGTAATCTCCCGTCTAGACTACTGCAGCAACCTACTTACCGGCCTCCCTCTCTCCCGACTATCCCCCCTCCAATCTGTTCTCAATGCATGTGCCAGACTAAGCTATCTCACCCGACGCTCTGCATCCGCTGCACTTCTATGCGAGTCCCTCTCTGGCTCTCCCCATCCATAGCAGAATTAAATTCAGAATATAATAATTATGAAATAAAGTATAATAATAATAATAAAAATACTCCATTTGTTGTTGAGTATAATAATAATAATAAAAATACTCCATTTGTTGTTGAGCCAGCTAGCTTTTGACTATTCTACCCTCTGGTATCCTGACTTCAGCATGTCATACGATTATCCTAATATCACTTGTCCTGACCTTGACTTGTTAATTGTTATCCTGCTTTCTTCACTCCTTACTATGGCTACTATGGCTGACTACCAGTGTTTATCTAACCAACTAGCTCTCTGTGACCTGGGAGGATCATCAGAAGACCCATGGCCGTTAGAACTGAAGGGGTTCAAACCTGCTGGAAAAACTTTGGAGGATGGAGAACACCTTCAGAGTCTTTGGGGTTCCATTGGTTAAACAGACTACTCCAGTCTGGGCTTCAGAGCTTTGTGTCAGAGAGTTAGTGTGACAGAAAACGAGATACAATGGGAAATCAGTCCGTCACAAGGTCCCTAGCAGTGGACAGACTAAAAACACTACCCCACAGATGATCAGAACACCACCTCTTGTCCAAGAGCAACAGAGCAAGTGGTAGAGCTGCTACAAACGCTGGGTTAAGACTTTTCATACAATGTCTCTCTCTATAAAAATACAAATTAACTTCTATTTTGCTGTGTGAAGAACGATTACACTATTGATACTGTGTGTGATGGAACCCTCCATCACTGGGGCAACTGGAGAGGCCTAACAGCCAGCCTCCTCCCAAATATCAGTCCAATACAGAGCAAATGACATTTTTCAAAATTCTACAGGGGGTTAAAAAAAATCCCCCATTGCACCAATACAGTTATACTGCACATATCTGAAACACATGCCCCTCTATTGTTTCTGAGAATATGGTGCATTTTTACTGTGGAAATTTAAAGCTATAGCGCCCCAAATAGCCCAGTAGACAGCAACCGGCATTTTTTAACATTCTACATGGGGTTTAAAAACAATTCCCCCATTGGACCAACACAGTTGCACTGCAAGTATCTCACACACACCCACCACTATTTTTGTGAGAATATGGTGCATTTTTACTGTGGAAATGTAAAGATATAGCTCCCCAAATATCACCCCAGTAGACAGGAACTGGCATTTTTCAATATTCTGCAGGGGGCTAAAAAAAATCCCCCCATTGGACCAATACCACGTTACCACTTGCACATATCTCCAAACACCCCCCCACACACAGCCACACTATTATTTCTGAGAATATGGTGCATTTTTACTGTGGAGATTTAAAGCTATAGCGCTCCAAATATCAGCCCAATAGACAGCAAACGGCATTCTTCAACATTCTACATGGGATTACAAAAATGCCCCCATTGGACCAATACAGTTACACTGCACATATCTCTCTCTCACACACACACACCACTATTATTTCTGAGAATATGGTGCATTTGTACTGTGGAAATTTAAAGCTATAGCGCCCCAAATATTAGCCCAGTAGACAGCAACTGGCATTTTTTAACATTCTACAGGGGGTTAAAAAAATTCCCCCATTGGACCAACACAGTTGCACTGCAACTATCTCAAACACACCACCCTCTTTGATATCTGAGAATATGGTTCATTTTTACTGTGGAAATTTAAAGCTATAGCACCCCAAATATCAGCCCAGTAGACAGCAACTGGCATTTTTCAACATTCTACATGGGGTTAAAAGAAATTCCCCATTGGACCAATACAGTTACAGTGCACATATCTCAAACACACCACCCTCTATTATTTCTGAGAATATGGTGCATTTTTACTGTGAAATTTAAAGCTCTAGCGCCCAGAAATATCAGCCCAATACATAGCAAATGGGATTTTTCAACATTCTACAAGGGGTTGAAGAAAAAATCCTCCATAGGACCAATCCAGTTACACTTCAGATATCTGAAATACATGCCCCTCTATTATTTCTGAAAATATGGTGCATTTTTACTGTGGAAATTTAACGATATAGCGCCCCAAATATCAGCCCAGTAGACAGTAACTGCCATTTTTCAACATTCTACATGGGGTTAAAAAAAAATTCCCCATTGGACCAATACAGTTACACTGCACATGTCTCAAACACACCCCTCTCTATTATTTCTGAGAATATGGTTCATTTTACTCTGGAAATTTAAATATATAGTGCCCCAAATATCAGACCAATGTCACATACCTGGCAGGGAGATCCTCCGGGTCCCCTGCCCGGCAACGTCGCGGCGGCGGCCTCTGTCCACCGCCGCGACGTTGAGGGAGACCTCCCACCTCCACGCTGAGACCCCGGCAGCTGCAGCCAGGAGACAGGTCCAGCTCCGGTGTCCGGACTCGCTCCTCTTCACATTACGTTACGGAGGTACGTTACGAATACGCCACACGCAAGATGGCTGCAGAGGAAGTGACGTAACGGGACTTTGAATATTTGGCCGTGAGATCTCTAATTAGTGCCAAAACTCCTGTGCCTATTTAAGAGTCTTTGAAACCTACAGCCATTGCCTTCTGATGGTCGTGCCTCGGTAGTGCCTGTCTCAGTGCGTGTTCCGTTTGTTCTCCTGTTGCTTACCTTGGCTTATCCCACGACGTTCCTGTTCTCTGGTATCCTGACCTCGGCTTATCCCACGACGTTCCTGTTCTCTAGCTTCCTGACCTCGGCTCTCTGCAGCCGCAGGCACCGCGAAGAAGGGGGAGACCGCCTGTGCACAGCAGCAGCCGCCGCAACGGCGAGGGAGACCTCCCGCCTTCACGCTGAGACCCCGGCAGCCACAGCCAGAAGACAGATTTTTTTTTAAACCCCCAGTAGAATTTTGAAAAATCCCATTTGCTATGTATTGGGCTGAAATATGGGGCGCTAGAGCTTTAAATTTCCACAGTAAAAATGCACCATATTCTAAGAAATAATAGAGGGTGGTGTGTTTGAGATATTTGCATTGTAGCTGTATTGGTCAAATGGGGGAATTTTTTTTAACCCCATGTACAATGTTGGAAAATGCCAGTTGCTGTCTATTGGACTGATATTTGGGGCACAATAGCTTTAAATTTCTCTGATAATAGCGGGGTGTATGTTTGAGATATGTGCAGTGTAAATATATTGGTCCAATGGGGGAAATTCTTTATAACTCCATGTAGAATGTTGAAATATGACATTTATCAAGTACTGCGCCATTTGGGGTGTTATATCTTTAAATTTCCATAGTAAAAATGCACAATGTTGTAAGATATTATATAGTGGGGGTGGGGGGTGAGATATGTGTAGTGTAAATGTATTGGTCCAATGGTGGAATTTTGTAATATATGCAGAAGTGTTATAAAAGGTAGATATGAGCGGATATTTACCTTTAATTTGTTTAATAAACATATCTAATTTTGTAGGGAGATATATTTGTGTGAGAACTCTGCAAAATCCACTCAGAATTGCAACATTATATGATTATTATCACGTTTGCAGATCTAATGCACCTTTTGCTAATCTAAAGAAAAAGCGTCTGATGGCATGACCACTGATTTGAAAGTGTCTGATAGCTTGACTCCAGTCTCCCAGTGGGTTTGGTTGCTTAAAATCTAAATTTAAGGTGAAGGGGTTGAAATAGAAAAATCTCACTCTGAAGTCCCTCCAGCAGGAGATGAGGTGCATCTAAGCACCGTCTGTGTGCCACTCGTAAGGAAAAAAGTCACTATAATAATGATCATATAATAAGGACTCAAATTTCAGCTCTTTTGCAAACAAAAAAAGAATAAAGAAAATCCATCTTATAAAATGGCTGGTGGCTGCACATGAACATTCTTATACACTAATGTGCACCAGTGGCCTCTTGTGATAGTAAGCATGTATTGCATTCTTATTTGACTTCGGGCCCCATTTAAAAATGTAGCCTAGTTTGCGTATGGCCTGTTTTTGTTTTTAACTTTTGTGCATGTGCAACTTCTCGCAAGTATGCTATTTGCACTTTTGGATTTGTCCAATTTATGTGAGTTTGCTGCTGTGAATAATATGCAGGTATAACATTTACACTTAATTTTGTAGGAAAAAGTAAAGTTCTTGTGTATAAGAAGCACCCACCAGATTAGGTCACTGGGTGAGGATTAATGAGACTAGTCAGTGACCTAAAGAGTAATTAATTATTAGCACTTTATTAGGTAAACAGAATCATTTGTAAGTAACAAGTTTAGGCCGCTGACATTGATCTGTAAATCCAAAATCTAAAATGTTACTATTCAGTGACAGTACTAGTACCAGTCATATAATAAAAATGTAAGAATAATATTAAAATTTATTTTTATTACTTATTTACCTTATAACCTGGAGTCACTGATGGGAGGAGGGGTCATCCAGTGGCTGTCATAAAAGATCAGATAGGAGTGATCTGATCATCAACCGTTTGTACTGCTGCAGAGTACAACTGACAGCAACTGACCTGATTTTTTTTTGTTATTTTGTTTTCCAACTTCTTGAATGCTGGTGTTCCATACGACACAATTGCTTATGACGTGATTGCTCATAGAGCGATGATGCAGCAGGTGGAAAACTCTTCTCCTATGGCAGCTCAGACACAGGGTCAACATGGGAGTGATCATGCAGCATATTTTAACAAATGTGTACTTTTGTACAATATAACCCCCATTTTAGTACTCTGGAAAAAGAGATAAATTATGCTTATTATACTGGACAGTTTACAGTAGCGCTTATTCCCTTTGGCTCATTTTAGCAGCGATTTCAACTCCTTGCCAAAAAAGATCTTTACTGCCAAAAGTACCACACAAACAATGCTTAGAAGCATTGTCCCTTCTGGACACAACAGATAAGGCTGACTCCTTGGCTGCATTGCATAAGACATCATCTGCTTTAGCTCCTCCAGCTAAACTATCTTCCAACTGCTGCAAACAAATTCTGACTGAGAAATAGAGGCTGCAGCAATGCCTGGCATAAAGAGACCCAGTAGCATACCTAAAGTACGCCCCAGGTGCCACTCATCAGGGGGGTGCCTGGTGGCCTGACGGATGCCTAACGCGGGCCTGTAGCTTACTGCTGTGCGTACTGTATGAGGAAACTCTTTTTCCGTGCAGGGCACCAGACAGTAAGCTGCGGGCCTGCGTTAGGCGGGTGTCAGGCAGCGGGACGTCTGCACGGCCAGCCCCCGGACCAATGAAATCTGCGGGAGAGTGACTGAGTGAATGAATGAAGTTAGTACATTAGTAGTGAGTTAGTGTTTAGGGGCAGAAATGGCACAGACAGGCTGATTGGGGAGGCAGAGGTAGGCTTATTTGGGGGGTGGCACAGACAGGCTGTTTCAGGGGCAGAGTTGGCACAGGCAGGTTGGCACAGGCAGGCTGTTTCAGGGTCAGAGTTGGCACAGGCAGGCTGTTTCAAGGCCATAGGTGGCACAGGCAGGCTGCTTCAGGGGCAGAGGGGGCACAGACAGGGTGCTTCATTGGCTGAGGTAGCACAGGCAGGCTGTTTTGGGGCAGAGGCCTACCACGTCAATGTCTTAGTGTATAATAGGGGTTATGCTGCACTACAGTTAATGTCTGGGTCAGTGTATAGTGGTGGTAATTATGCTGTACCATATCTGTTCAGTAAATGTTATTTATGTATGAATTTATGTATGAGTTAATTTTTTCTCCAGTTGACATACAGTAAAAAAAATGTGAAATTTATAATATTCTGACCAACATTCATTTTGGGGGGGTGCCACATACAGGGTGCCAAATGCTCTTGGTACGCCCCTGAAGAGACCTTTAAATGCCCTTTTAAGTCTATTGGGTCAGAAAAATTAGAGGAATCTTCAAGAAAGATAACTGCCCTCATAGTAGCCCAAGCCGTAGAGGGATCAATCGTAGGAGCAGTGTATAGTTCTGAAAGCTCCCCTGTGAATGAGGGCAATGGAGAAACACTCTCCTGGTGGTTATAAGTCTTTCTCTGGAGTATTCCACCTCTCCACAATGAGAATAGAAAGGACAAGTCCTGGATCTCCTTAAGGAAACTAGCTAAACCCGGGAGCAGAAATCCGTAGCAGAGAGACAGGCCAAGTTCCCATCAGGAGTTAAAGGGCCGTGCAAGCGACTCTGTTGGTCACCTGCAGGGGCCTCCTTAGGCATCAACCAATTGGTTGTCATTGGTTGATGGCAGACGAGCCCCCTGTCGGCGACCAATAGAGTAGCTCGTTGTTAGGGATATTAATGAGACAAAATAGGCAAAACCATACAGACTTTTAAAATCCTGGTGCCGCAACTTGGCGAGGAGAGACCACTGGTCTCCCTGCTCCAAGAGTTAATGGTCCGTCGACCAATTGGTTGATGCCTATGGAGGCCCATGCAGGCGACCAATAGACTCACTCACACGGCCCTTTAACTCCTGGCTGTGGAACTTGGCCTGGGGAGACCATGGTCTCCCACTCCAAGAGTTTAAGGTCCGTACAAGCGATTCTGGTCTCCCCAGGCCAAGTTGCGGCACAAGGATTTTAAAAGTCTGTACGAGCGACTGTATTGGTCGCCGACAGGGTGCTCGTCTGCCATCAACCAATGGCAGAGGAGCTCCCTGTCGGTGACCGATAGAGCCGCTCGTACAGACCTTTAACTCCTGGAGCGGGGCGTGCAATGGTCTCCCCAGGCCAAGTTCCGCGTCAGAAGTTAAAGAGCCATGCGACTGACTCTATTGGTCCCCTGCAGGGGCCCTCCTGGCGACCAACAGAGTCGTTCTTATGGCCCTTTAACTCCTGGCGGTGAACCTACGGATTTCCACTGCGATGCTGCGTAGATAGTGGGAGCGGAAATCTGTAGGTTCGCCGGCAGGAGTTAAAGACCTTTAACTCTTGTAGCCGGGAGACTACAAGTTCCCCGTCAGGAGTTAAAGGGCTGTGCAAGCGACACTATCGGCGCAACTTGCCCGCTCCAAGAGTTAAAGGTCCGTACAAGCGAGTCTTATTGGTCGACGGACCTTTAACTCTTGGAGCAGGGAGACCAGTGGTCTCTCCCCGCCAAGTTGCGGCACTAGGATTTTAAGTCTGTACCAGCGACTCTATTGGTCACCAGCAGGGGGCTCATCTGCCATCAACCAATGAAGCACAGGTACACTTCATTGGTTGAATGGCAGAGGAGGCCCCTGCCTGGCGACCAATAGAGTTGCTCGTATGGACATTTAAAATCCTGGCGCCAAAGCTGCTGCGTAGTGCGCACTGCGTTAACCCCATATTAACCCCTTCTACAAAAAACGGCAAAAAACAAACAAAAAAGACGAACACAAAGAATGTACACAAATATTCGCCTGCATCGAAGACAGGAACGGGAATATTCGTGGAATATAGAGATTTTTCCCCCCACGAAGACGAACACGAAGAGTTGGCCAGCGCCCAAGTCTAATTGTTATATATGTATGAATATGAAGGTGTATACTAAGGGAAGGGTATTACGAGGATGGAGACACAAAGGATGGATAAAGAGATAAGTTATGCTAGGGAGCATGAAGATGGAGGGGGATGATTGTGGCGCAATATGGGGTGATAATGGTTGGTGGATGGAAAATGATGGTGGGGAGGAATATTATGATTCAAGGTATGAATACGGTGGTATAGCCCCTCCAACACCATGCACTTATACATACATACAGTGTCTTGCAAAAGTATTCAGCCCCCAATTTTTTTTCTATTTTCTTGCATTACAACATGGAATTAAAATTGACTTTTATTTGGATTTCATATAATGGACATACACAAAATAGTCCAAATTGGTGAGGTGAGATGAAGAAAATGTTTTTTAAAAAAAAGTTCTAAAAAATGAAAAAGTGGTGCATGCATATGTATTCACCTTCTTTGCATATGTATGCAACACCACTGAGCAAAGGACACCACCAAGCGGCACCATGAAGATCAAGGTAAGGGACAAAGTTGTGGAGAAGTACAGACCAGGGTTGGGTTATAAAAAAATATCCAAAACTTTAAACATCCCATGGGAACTATTAAATCCATTATTAAGCAATGTAAAGAATATGGCACCACAGCAAGACTGCCAAGAGAGGGCTGCCCATCAAAACTCATGGACCAGGCAAGGAGCCAAATAATCAGAGAACAAAGAGACCAAAGATAACTCTGAAGGAGCTACAAAGCTCCACAGCGGAGATTTTTAAGCCATACACTCCACAGAGCTGGGCTTTACAGAAGAGTGGTCAGAAAAGGCATTGCTTAAAGAGAAAAAAAAAGCAAATGTGTTTGGGGAGTCTCCCACATGCCTTTTGGCAAACAGCAAACAATGTCATAAGGTCATATGAGACTAAAATTGACCTTTTGGCCGTCAAGGAAAATGGTATGTCTGGTGCAAACCCAACACCTCTCATGAACCCGAGAACACTTTTCCCACATTAAAGCATGGTGGTGGCAGCAACTGGGACGGAGGTTCACCTTCCAGTAGCACAATGACCCCTACCCTTCTGGGCCGAGGCGGTCTTAACATTTCTGATGTGCTCATGTTTCATTTTTTTCTCTCTCTCTCTCTCTCTCTCTCTCTGAGGCATAAGGCATTTCTGTAGGCAGAGTGATCTATTAACCCCTTCAGGACCGGGATTTTGATACTAACGTGTCGCTAAAGGACCGGAGCTGTTTTTGTGTTTTTGCCATGTCTTCTTTCACCTGTAATTTCTCTCTTATCAATTAGTGCACCCACACAAATCATATATTGTTTTTTTCAGCACAAGTAGGGCTTTCATATGAAACCATATTAAGCTGGGTAGTACATTGTTTTGTTTGAAATAAACGGGAAAAAGTGGGGAAAAAATGAAGAAAACGCATTTTTTTACAGTTTTGTATACATACAAATTGTACACACATTGAACCAATGGGAAAAAACTATCCCAAATATATTCATTAACTTGTCCTGATTTGGAAACCACCCAACATGGCCAGGATTTTTATCTATTTTGACCGGTATAGGGCAAATATTGCAAGGCATGCATCACGTTTTTGAAATGTAATTTTTTTCAAATTTGGCATCATAGTCTAATAACTGCAATAGTTGTCACAGATACTGATTATCCCCCCAAAATTATATGTTTATGAACAGTAGATAAGTCAAGGTGTACAACTAGGGTCATTGTGACACTTTTCAAACAGGGATTTTATCGCCAATTGCTGCCAAATTTTGAGGTATTTTTATATTTTTTTGTTTTTTTTGCATATGTTGCAATGTTGCTTTAGATTTTATATTATATTTTGTATAGAATATGTGCAACTGCAGAAAAAAACACCAAACTGTGTTCACCAACATCCCCCGGTTCCAACAAGGCCTCACATGCATGGTTCATGCATTTTTTGAGGAAGCTATGAGGGAAAAACTGGAACATGCGCATTTTAGTTTTCAAATTTGGAATTTTCAGAAATTGGTTTCCTGGGCCCATATCCCATTTGGGACATTTTGGAAGCCCCCCACTGTAAATTACCCCATAAAAGTATATATTTATGAACAGTAGACAAGTCAAGGTGTTCAACTAGGGTAGTTTTGACAGTTTTCAGCTAGCCATTTCTTCACTGATGTCTGCCAAACTTCACAGGGAAATTATTTTATTGCGTTTTTAACGCATACATTTCAATGTTGCACTGAATTTCTTGCACACCATAAGTGCAACAGTGGAAGAAAACACCACATTTTGTTCACCAACATCCCCCGGTTCCAACAAGGCCTCACATGCATGGTTCATGCATTTTTTGAGGAAGCTATGAGGGCTAAACTGGAACATGCGCATTTTCGTTTTCACATTTAGAATTTTCAGAAATTGGTTTCCTGGGCCCATATCCCATTTGGGACATTTTGGAAGCCCCCCACTGTAAATTACCCCATAAAAGTATATATTTATGAACAGAAGACAAGTCAAGGTGTTCAACTAGGGTAGTTTTGACAGTTTTCAGCTAGCCATTTCTTCACTGATGTCTGCCAAACTTCAAAGGGAAATTATTTTATTGCGTTTTTAACGCATACATTTCAATGTTGCACTGAATTTCTTGCACACCATAAGTGCAACAGTGGAAGAAAGGACCATATTTTGTTCACCAAGATCCCCCGATTCCAACAAGGCCTCACATGCATGGTTCGTGCATTTTTTGTGGAAGCCATGAGGCCATAACTGGAACATGCGCAAGTTTTCAGGAATTGGTTTACTGGGCCCATATCCCATTTGGGACATTTTGGAAGCCCCCCCACTGTAAAGTACCCCATAAAAGTATATATTTATGAACAGTAGACAAGTCAAGGTGTTCAACTAGGGTGGTTTTGACAGTTTTCAGCTACCCATTTCTTCACTCGTTTCTGCCAAACTTCACAGGGAAATTATTTTATTGCGTTTTTAACGCATACATTTCAATGTTGCACTGAATTTCTTGCACACCATAAGTGCAACAGTGGAAGAAAACACCATATTTTGTTCACCAACATCCCCTGATTCCAACAAGGCCTCACATGCATGGTTCATGCATTTTTTGAGGAAGCTATGAGGGCAAAACTGGAAGATGTGCATTTACATTTTTTTTAATATTTTTTTTTATCAGATTGCTTGTAAGTGACAGGTTTAGGCCGCTGACATCAATCAGGGAGACCGATCAATAATCAGCGACTTAAAATGTCACCGACAAGTGATCAGGTAATAATTATGATTTTTTCATTTATTAATAATTTGTGTTTTTTTCATAATTACCCTAGATGACCCCTCTCTCTTTGTAGAGCAGGGTCATCCGTGGGCTGCCATAATGATCCGATCACTCCTATTGGCCAGGAGCGATCTGATCAGCCCAGCATTTGACCTGGAAGCACCCTGGACTTTCAGGTCAGTGCTGTTATTTTTTTTATTATTATTATTTTATTTTTTTTTATTTTTTTTTAACTCTTTCAATGCTGATGCTTCCATTGCAGCACAGCATTGACTGATATTTAGTCCCCACAAGCTTGTGGGGACTAATATTAACCCCTGCAATGCTGCGATGGGGGTCATACACAATCGCAGC